>MU226453.1:1132908-1150244 GCA_018584345.1 Thuja plicata
TGTCATTCGCGTACATTGTTCTTCATGATGGTGTCCGTGGTGGTATGAAAATCCTCTGCATAAACCTTGAAGATTGCACCGGTTCTCGTGTAGTTGTAGTATAACTTGGTGAAGCGAAACCTGGTTATTGGGAATTTGTCCACCGAAGTATTGACTATTGCTATCATTGCCCTTAGGAGTAGATTACAATTTATGAACCCTACTTCCTTTTGCTTTCCGCATATTCCGAAAATTCCAAAAAAGTGTTTCATTGCAAATCTTTCAAGACTAAAAACGTAAGGCCCCTTGTGATATTCAGCAAATCACATTTACCACCGAGCTTATCCATGGTCAAGACCTGACACGAAAGGAACCTTGGAGTGACCTATATGATCTTCTTGCAATCTTAGCATATACGAAACTTTGATCAAGAGAGGATAAGATACTTCGGTGTTTTGTTCTACTGTTTGGTGGGTCATAAAACACACATCAACACTCCTGTTGAGGGGTTGACCTGTATTGGTATATTTGTTGGTGATTAAGACAACAGTGTATGCTTAGTGGAGATTCAGCAAATTAGACATTCTGGCTTTACCTGTGTCATTTCTCTATGGAAAGGTGATTGGGTAAGAATAAGATCTCCAATAGAAGCTGTGAATTGGAATGATTGAAATGCACTATGTGTTCAAAGACCTGTAGATGTCTGTGTAATGTGAAGAAGAGGAATAGATACAGAGAATCGAATTCTGCCCCTGAACCAAAGAGGAAGAAGGATTCTTATTGTCAAGTCGTTCTGGGTTTTTGAAGAGGAGGAATCAACATTCAAAGGGAATCTGACAATCCATCACAGGCAACCTTAGACGAGGAGGTCAGAAAGTTGATATCAGATTCAGAGGGAGTCTGACATTTCATTAGAAGCAACCTTGGACGAGGAGGTAAGAAGGTTGATATCTGTTTCAAAGGGAGCCACATCATCATGAGGATTTCTTAATGCATTCTTCTCTATAAGAGATGTTTGGTGTGCAAGCCCTTGTAGCATTTTTCTCTGAGACGAAGAAATTGGAGGTATCAGGCCTTGTAGCATTTTTCTCTGAGACGGAGAAATTTGAGGTATCAGCCCTTGTTAATGCATTCTTCTCTGTGAAAGAGGAGTTTGAGGTGAGAGCCCTTATTCCACCCTTTGGGAGTAGCTATGGTGGATCCACCCTTGAGGAGTAGCTATGGTGGATGTCATGTGAGCTAATCCATGACTTAGCACTTGTGTTTATTCACCCTCTGGGAATAGCTATGGTGAATGTCATGATGCGATGACAACATCACGTTGAGTGATTCCGTGATGGGCACTTGTGCTCATTTATATTTCCATTCATGGGAGTAGCCATGATGGAGGTCATGTGAGTGCCTCCATGACTAAACACTTGTGTTGATTCACCCTCTAGGAGAAGCTATGGTGACCGTCATTGTGAGATGACGACATCACGAGTGATTCCGTGATGAACACTTGTGTTTGTTTGAATTTCCATTCATGGGAGCAGCCATGGTGGACCCACCCTCTGGGAGTAGCCATGGTGGAGGTCATGTGAGTGACTCCATGACTAAACACTTGTGTTGATACACCCTCTAGGAGTAGCTATGGTAACCGTCATTGTGAGATGACGACATCACAAGTGATTCCGTGATGAACATTTATGTTCCTTTGAATTTCCATTCATGGGAGCAGCCATGGTGGAGCCACCCTCTGGGAGTAGCCATGGTGGTTTTTACACTATAAATCAGATATCGAGAAGGATTCCTCCCTACCTAAGAGGGAGTGTTAATGTTATTGTAGCTATGGTCGGATTCCTTCACGCCGACATAGATAACATAAAGGTTGTGATTTAATAATTATATTGATAAAATTATTGTGATTGATAATATAATAATTATATTGATAATACAATTATTATATTATTATTATGAGGTAATATAATTATATTATTATGTGATAATATAATTATTATGAGATAATATAATTATATTATTATGTGATAATATAATTCAATATATTTATATTGTATAATTATTATATTATATAATAATATAATAATTATTATATTATATTAATAATACAATAATTGGTGTCACTTGGAAGAGTGGCGTCCCTTGGTGAAGGGGCACCACAAAAGGTATAAAGGAAGATTAATCTTCCTCTCTTGAACAATGATAGATATTACACACATCTACTTTATTAAGAACAACGATGCTCGGGGGAGACAATAATGGATTGTCTATGGTTGGGAGGGCAAAATCATTGCCCATAGTTAAACGAGCACAGAAAAAAACAACAAATGGATCACTAGATATAACTATTTAACATACGGTCCTCTTCTAAAAGGAGCAAATGATTATGGTCTACGAAGGAATACCAGACCACCCTAATCTAGGATGATGTTGGGAAATCATTGACAAATACAAAGTTACAATTTTCTACACTTAGAGCATTCTCTTATGTGATTAAGAGACAACTATGTCCAGCAGTATCTTGGCAGTTCTGAGCTCATAGAAGAGGTTATCAAAGGTTGAACGAAGCTTGTATGCAAATGTGTTCGTGTTGAAGTTGAGGTACAGCATCTTTGCCCTTTGCCAAGCTAAATCAAAATGTAGCAGTCTGTGGATACCAAATTGAAGCTACAGAAACTTGTATTGAACAGATTAATACTTTTGATCAAAGGCTTTATGGCAGACCAATGGGTTGGTTCACTTCAACAACCATCTATTCATTTCAAGCTAGATTATAACATACGGTTGATAACTTATGCTTTAATAATGCTTTAGAACATTATTGCATCCTATACATGAGAAAGTGAAAAGTCTAGCATTTTCATCTTTGCAATTGGTTCTTGGAAAAGAAAGTAGTTTCTAGCAACCGAAAGATCACTGGGAAATATGAGTCTCTATTGTGATCAAGAAAAGGATGGACAGTTACGGAAGTGAAAAGAGGTCCCATTTGGCCAAACCTTTAAGGATACAATCAAATATAAAAAAGGGGAGCAGGGTACTCCGAATTCGAAGTTCTATGCTCAGAAAGGAGTATTTTCTAATTTTAATATGATAAGGGGAATATTCGTGTATTTTTCTTTGGGAAAAACACAATCTTTTATACAGAGAGAGTCTTTAAACTCTTCAATTTTGTCCAAGAGATAAAGGAGAACTTCTAAAACTTCGTGTTTATTTGTACTTATTTGTGATTGTTAGTTGCAATCATCCTTGAACAATTTCGTCTGTTACATTAGGCCATGGGTGTGCTAATTTTATGAACTTTGAAGTGATGGATTTTCACATAATCTGGGGAACATCATTGTTATTTTCCTAATCACATTTTGTGGGTGCTGGGTGGCAAAATTTTATGTCATTTATCTCAAGTTTCCCTTTCACTTTGAATCTGTAATTCGCATCTCCAACATGCCTATGCTCAGGTGTTAGCTTACCTTTTCTGCATTCTAGTCAAAAGCTTATCCTGACAACCCAAATCATATCATAAGAGGGAGTTGTACCTCTAAAATTCAGAGGAGAGTTATCAATTCAATGACGGCCTCTCCAGCTGTTAGCTTCAATTTGTCTTTCATCACAAGCATTGTGAGTCATTTTTGAGGTTACTTTTAGGAAGACAAATCTGTAAACTAACACACTCTCAGGAAGAAATTGCACAAAGCAAAATAAAGGAGTAAATCTCACAATAGGACGGAGTCATAACTCTCGCACACATCACCATGCGTGGACTAAATGCGACTGCACGTTGTTATTCTACCATTCCTTGGGTCGAGAACGTATTGTCCCTCATTAATGACTTGTCATCTTTATTTAGTACATTTGCATTTGGTATGACAACTACCTCTTTATTTTCCTCTAAATCGACCGCAACTTGGAGAAACCATTTGCCTACTAATCATTATTATAAATCAATATATACAATAGAGTTGAAAGGCTCTATTTATAAGAGATTTGATGATGTTTTTAAATGAAACGCTCGTTAACCGAGGCCAGAATTAGAACCTAACAAAACTAAGTTCTAACTAAAATCGATATATACAATAGAGTTGAAAGGCTCTATTCATAAAAGATTACAAGACGATGTTTCTAAATGAAACACTCATTAACAGAAGCCATAATTAGAAACTAACTAAACTAACTGAGATGACCATTAAAGAAACATTACATTATTTTAATACCCTCCCTTAATAGTCATCATTCTAACAATCCTACAAAAGACACAATCTACATGTCTTTTGGTCACGTATGCATAGAAGGTCGCCCCCTTCTCTTCAAAACACTTTGCAAAATGAGCCTGCTACTGAGACCCTTGATTATGTATAACTTCTAGAAATGACCAAGATAACCACAATCCTTCCAACCTAACATTGGGAAAACAAAAAATGTCCCTTCCTCTAGCCAGAGACACCGAGTTCGGCTTCTGAAAACCACAATTTTGAGGAGAAAATCATCAAACCCTCCACTGCTTTAGAAAAATATTCATCCACGATTTAAAAAAAACCATCAAAACTTTTGTAGATGAGCACTACAACCCAAAACAGACTACAAGATACCATGATTTTTGTAGAGAAATAATCGCCAAACCCTTGGTGTGATACTGAGATCACTCACAAAAACTGCCTGATTTTTTTAGGAGAAAATTCAGAAAACCCAACATTAGTTTTTGAGGAAAAAATTATAAATCTCAGATACTAAAACATCAATCATGATTTTTTATGGAAAAAATCAGAAAACCCTCTTACAGAGAAAGAAGCCATGAGAAACTATCTCATTGGAGACAAGACTTGCAATAGTGTAGTTGTTGCTCATGCATCAGGGGTTGAAAAAATGTTTCAATTGGTTGATGTCACACATGAAGAAAAGGCCCTTGCAGTCAAAACTAATTCATCCACTGCTCTTTGGCATAGAAGATTTAGCACTCTCAATTTTAGCTATCTCCTTGCATTGAGTATAAGAGATACGATACAAGGACTTGCCTCCATGCAAAAAATACAAGTTCTTTGCTCCAATTGTCTCACCAAGAAGCAACGTCAAGCCCCTTTCCCTATTGTAGAAACATGACCCTTTGCCCCCGTGGAGTTGGTGCGCAATGATATGTGTGGACCTATGACACCCAATCATTAATGCCTAGTATTTTCAACTATTTGAAGATGACTATTCAAGAAAAATGTGAGTCTTGCTTTTGACTCAATAATCAAGCCTTTGAGAAATTCAAAGCATTTCAAAACGTTGCAAAATTGTCTTCTTGTCACTCTGTTAGAGCCTAGTAAGGAGCTTTCGCACAACTTGCAAGAACCTGGGATTACAAGACAATTGACCACTGCCCACGTGTCCCAACATAATGGTGTTGCAGAGAGGTGTAGTTGTGCTATTGTGGAAATGGTGCAATATGTATTAAAGGATGCAAAACTTGCTCATGCATTATGTGTTGAAGCAGTTCATACAACAATGTACTTGTTGAATCAAGCACCTACCTAACTGCTGGAAAATATCACATTAGAGAAGCCTGGACCAAAAAGAAGCTCTCAATTTCACATCTCAAAGTGTTTGGGTGTGCAAATTCATTGGTAAACAGAGTTGTCACTGTAGATTTCAAAGTGACTCACCCAACAAGAAATGACAAATGTCAAAACAATTGGAGATAGTGCTATGAGATTGCAATCTTCCTTTGCATTTCAGAGGGGTAGCTCCTTCATATGATGGAGGTTTCTAGGATTTTTGCGTACCTTTAACCTAAAAGTACAAAAAGGGGAAAAGAGAAAACTAAACAAAAGTGAATAACAAAACCCCCAATAGTAGACATACAAATACCAATTGAGATTCCACAACTGATAACAAATTACAAAGGGGGCATTATCACCAAATATGTTTGATATGCAATGATGGTGAAAGAAGGAAAACAAATTTCAACATATGAGGAAAATATAATGTCCCCTATTAGGACTGTGGACTTTATGTGCCCAAAAAATTCTAAATTAGGTTTGCATTAATGCCTTGATTTAGATCCTGCAACCAAGTTAGTCATCAATAGATAAATAAACATATATTTCAACAATGTTCCAAAGAGAATTCTAATCATCATTATAATACTCTTAATGTGCATGAGATTCCCTTGAGGCTTTTTGCAACATTCCATCCACATTATGAAGCACCTAGGAGATCATACAAGGCACAGTGAGTCAATCCATCAAGCCCAAGAGCTCGTTAATGGCACCCGTCATTTGGCCTCCTAGACCCACTCGGGGTTACCACTGCATGAATGGACACTTATGCTACTTCCCCTCCTCATAGGCCCTATCTCCCCTCCATAATGGGACAGTGGATTGGCTATAAACTTAAAGGAATCTTCATCCACATTAATCATACATTCCTACTTCAATATTAATCATACGTTAGAAGCAATAGAATATTTGCACACATTCATACTTCTTATCAAATGAAGAAATATAATGTGTTATCTAAATCATATGATAATGCATTATATTCATACCACAATATCTGATAGATATATAACTATTGTGTGATATATATATATATATATATATATATATATATATATTTCTGAGTTTGTAACTTATATTTACTTGAATGTCGATTGTCTTCTTCGATGTCCTGACTTGGTTAATATTTGAATGATTAATATAGACTGATTGAATTTATGGAAGAATTGATTGCTGCTCTATTTTCTCGATTCCCAATTGATGTTTGATGGATGATTGAATGATTTCCTCCGATTTGATGATTTGATATATTAGTGAATGATGATTGAATAAATGGGAATTCATAGAGTGATGAGTGATAATTGAGTGTGTGCTGATTTGATGTATTGGTGAGTGATGATAAATAAGTCCCTTGAATGCTTGGAACGATTCCTCCTTTCTACTTTATTGGTGAGAGGCTCACCACCTTTCATGAGAAAGGAGATACCACTTTTCATTGTTGTCTTTAAGAATAATATATTACTCCCCCAAATTGATCTCTCTTAGGAGTGTGACAACCCTTTTGGAAGACTCACAACACCTCATAACTTTTGTCATTTGGAGTCACTTCGTTATTTTCTTCCCTATTAATTCATTCTTGATTCACACCTTCCCTTTTCTCTTCCTTTCTTTCCCCCTTTCAAATGAAGATCTTTTCTCCTTTTATATCTCATGTTTGAGGGAGTAACAAATTTTCATCTAATGCCTTTTGAACATTCACTAGACTTGACTAAATTTTAGTTATGAGTTATATTATTCTTTTATATTTATAATTTAAATTTTATTTTTATTTTTTATATTTTGAAAATATTATTGTTTATTATTAAATCATTTCAAAATGGGGACATTACAGAAACAAGTCACCTAAACAGATTCAAACCAAGATACCAGGGTATGATTGTGTTTCATCTATTGCATATACTATTTGAATCAAAAACCAATGGATTCCATAAATACACATAGGGATTACCCCATTAAACATACAAGAAATAGGCAATAATAACTCAAAAATACATTCTGGACAAACAAACCAAATGCATTCTTTATTATTTTTTTGAAAATATACAAGTTTGAAAACCCTTAGGACAAAGTCTCAAACCAAAACTTCTGATACAATCTCTTTGAAAAGCTCTCCATTTTTCCCCTCCATAAAAAATCTCCTTACAATTAGCAAGAGCCTTGTATTTATAGACTTCACAATATAACTACTTAGCAAGAGCCTTGTATTTATACACTTCACAAGATAGCTACCTAGCAACTACCTTTTTGAAATACTATAATTTAGAAATAGGCTTTATTTAAGTCAAAATATACTCTTCCTTTCCAAAAGAAAGCTTGCTTCTAATCTCTAATTACAAGAAGTGAGATAAGTCACTTTCCGAAAAGGTAATCTCGAAACCCATAACTTTGAAAGAAAGACCAAGTTACAAGTCTTGTTGAGGCAAGCATTCCTTTTTCTTCCAATCCATGAATCATAATTCAATAGTAACTTGGTCTTTAAGGGTATCGACTCCAATTCGATTTACTAAGCATCCTTCTGTGAGCTCAGATTCTTCTTGAGCAATGTAACCTTTTCATGATCTCATGCAATTATATGCCACCCTGTGACTCATTACAAGTAACACCTTCTAGCTTGTCAAATGCATCCACCAATGTCTTTTCTCACCTTACAAGAGATGAAATATTGCCATCCCTATCGATACAAAACATTTGAGAAGATTCATCTCCATTATGTGGGGGATTTAATTATAAGACTAAATAGTATTTGGCTTGAAATGCAAGCGAAAAGATTCAATATGGTCAGTTTATATAATTTATCCCTTAGCAAGAAGAACAAAGTCTTCACTCTTACAAAACCATGTTATCACTTGTTGGTTTGCCTATGATAGAACTTCAACTTGACCTGTGCTTCACATACCTTTTAATCATGTTAATCCAATGCTCCTCCATTCATCTTCCTATGGAGTTTGTATCGATGAATTCTAGCCTTCCAGTTTGCTTTGTTGGTAATAGTCAAAGGCATTGGAACTGAAAAAGTCAACTTTGCAACACAATGTTCAAGCTATGATTAATGTATTGTGGATATAAATGACTTCATTTAATTTTAGTAAATATATACAACTTGTTTTGCATTCACATACCAATAAAGTCCCCATTTAGTTTATCCTACTAAATATCTTTGATAGCTAAACATTACATTTCCCATTGCTTTTTGCTACAATACCTATTCCATCAAGCTTACCTCATATAAGAATCAAAGGGAGACTCAGAGGGAGACCATTACCAACATATTCTAGAGCTTTCATCTTTGTGAAATACTCTTTACACCATTCATGGCAATGCCAATACTTGCACCAGAACTCCCCCTTTCGAGACCTCATAATGTACATGGTTGAAAATGTGAGCTATAAATAATGTAGTTATTTGCAAAAGATGTCAATAGCTTTAAACGACAATTCTTGTAAGATGCAAAGCTTTTGGTTTACACTGTGTATGTTTTGTTGTTCGACGTTTCGGATCACACTTAGTGGTTCATCACCAGGAAGAGGAAAGTGAATAATAGGATTGCACAACTAGTTATAATGGAGAGAAGAGGAGTGAGATGAGGGAAAGAATTAGAAAACAATAAAAATTTGAAAAAAGAGAAAAGGCATAAAAATTTAAAGAAGCAAAAACCAAATTATTCCAAGAACCAAAAAATAATAGCTAAAATAACCAAAGGCTAAAGCACAAAGAAAAATTATATAAATAATAAGTATATATAAAAAAATATAATTAGAAGTTATAAAAAATATAATTAAAAGTTATAAAAACTACAAACAATGTATATAATCTAATTAAAAGCAATGTATATAATCTTGTAATAATCATATTGTATAAGATTATATAGTATTACAGATCTTTTAATAAGATTATATACAAGACAAATTGTATTATATAATGTATATGTATATGTATATAATGAGAACATGTAAGTATAAAAAGATTTTAAAAAGAAATCTTATTTAATATAAACATATGCATTCTGATCAAATACATAATCTTAATATTTATAAAATTTAAAAATAACATTTATATAAAATAAGATTAAGTCTATATAATCCTATTTTAAACATATACATATTTTTATTATATGCATTGACATGTTATTTATAATACATAATCTTAATATTTATAAAATTTAAAAATAACATTTATATAAAATAAGATTAAGTCTATATAATCTTATTTAAACATATACATATTTTTATTATATGCATTGACATATTATTTATATATATGAAAAAAGGCTATATAAAAAACTATATGCATGTATAATAAGATTATATAAAAACTAATAAATAAATAACAAGGAACAAAAATAAAATAAAACAAGACCAAAACAAAAGGAGAGGGAGATAGCAATGAAAAGAAACCACAAAAGCAACCTAATACAACAACTAAGCTAAAAAAACATGAAAAAAGAAAAAGACAATCAAAGAAACGCAAAAACAAGAACTGAAACAAAAAAAGAGAGAAAAGTAAAGGGGAGGAGGGAGAGAGTGACAAGAAAGGGTGGTAGAGAAAACCAAAGAGGGTGAAGATAAAAGAAGAGGATAGACAAGGAAAAGCAGTGGGATGAGCAAAGCAACAAGCAAAGCGTGGAGATGGATAAAGGAAAAAAGAAGACAAGGAGAGGGGAAGGTGGGGCTAGTACAAAGAAGCCACCAAAGGAGTAACTAGACAAGAAAGAAAATGGGAAAAAGTAAGGGATAAAGAAAAGGTCAAGGATAAGGAGGTCAAGCAAAGAAAGTGGTGAGAGAAAACTAAGCGAAGGAAATGAGGAGCAGGGGTCAAATAGGGATCACTAGGGGGAAGTGGAGAATGGGAGCTTAAAAGAGGTTGCCATTCAAAGCTAATATGTCAACCTTCATTGCTACTGAGATTGGTTGTGTGGAGAAGGAAATTTGCCACCTTCGAGATTGATGAAATCCCAAGGAGCAAATCGGCCCTTGTGCCAACTCACTTCTACTAGCGCTTGTTATGATCTTCTCACACATCACCTTGTTGCAAATGGGAACCCCCTGCATTTTTTATCGCTTGGCTGTTTGCTTTTGTGTCCCTGGTAGTTTTGGCTCAATTTCCTGAAGTTCCTCATGTTTCAAATGAGCTTTGAGCATTTTGTGCTTAGTATATAAGTGAAATGTCACTTGCCTTTGGTTCTTAAAAGATTTTTTTGTGAAAAACAGTGAATTTGGCCAAGTATAAAAGGGAATTGATCTTTTAGAGAGGATGCCAATGAAATTTTGAGCGTTTTGATGAACTTCCTAGTTTTGGAAATTTCTATTTTTAGTGAGTTTCATTGCATCCCTGCATGGCCTAATTTTGAGTTTGGAACAACTTACTATTTTTAGCAATGCCTTTTTTAGTACATTTCATTGTGTCCTAGATTGGTTTGATCTTTGCGTTTAAACAAACTATTTCTAGTAAGTCTATTTTTGGCAGATCTATTTCTGGCAACTGATGAGCACTGAAGAACGTGCAAAGAAGCAACCAGTTCCAAATATGAAAACATGAACAAATGAGGCATTTAATTGGTCCACAATGCACAAAGTTTGAAAACATCTTTGAAAAAGCATCCAAAAGTGGAAAGGGTAGAGGAAATGTTGAAAATTCACTAAGTATGAGAGATTACTTGATCATAAACACCCAAAGTGGAAAATGATGCAAAAATGATTGTTGTAGAAAATTCCATCACACCCCCTCAAGTGCGCCCAAAGTGGAAATTGAGTGAAAATGGGCAAAATGACCAAGTGTTGACCAAAGGAGCATGGAGGAATATAAGAAATGACAGTAAATAAAAAATCCTCCACCTTTGCTATTTGGTGCCCAAAGGCGTAAATCTTACATGAGCAAGGAATTCCCTCAAAAGGAAAAATCCTTTGCTACGCCTAGATAGCGCTCTAGACCTCTAATCCTTGGGTATCAAGGATTTTCTCCCAAACTCCAATATCCTCCTTCAAGGCTGAAGTGCACCCATGGGCGTGGTTTCCACATGCTCAAGGAATTCATCAAAAGTTCAAAATCCTCCAACTGTGCTCATTTGCACCCTAGAGCGCTAGTTCTCTACAGACAAGGATTTGCACCCAAGCACAAAAATTTACTTCCTAGCTTCATATGTGCTCAAGATTGCTAATTTCACTATGGCATTGAATTCTTCAAAAACATGAAAATCCTCCTCCCATGCCAAATAGTGCCCAAGGGTGTGGATTCACTATGGTCAAGGAATTTCCTTGGAACACAAAAATACACTACCTAGTCGCATTTGAGCCCATGAACATGAATTTGCCTATGCTAAGGAATTCTTCTAAGTGTTTGAAGTCCAGCAATGTGTCTCATTTGTGCCCAGGTAAAAGATTAGAAGGAAGGGGTTTAGTTTGTTTGAGTGGAATCATTCTACATATCTAACTAGCGCACTAGACCAAGGTGGGATAAAATGGTAAAATTTGATTAAGTATTATGAAATTCCACATTCATATCTAATATGTGCTGAAAGTAAAGATCAAACAAATGTTGGAAATGCTTGAGATTTAATTAAGTGGAAATTTTCTCATGTGTTTAATTGGCGCCCAAGGTTGATATTGCAAACATTGGAACTATTAAAATTTGCCTGAGTGTTAAAATCCCACCCTCTATCTAATGTGCGCCCATGGAGTAAGTGGTGTGATAATGAAGAATCAACGCCCAAAATGGAATCTTTTGAAAATAATAGAAAAAGCATGACACATGGAGTTAAACACGAGATTTTTTGCAACTTGTAAGGAGACAAGGAAGATTCTCTCCCCGACTAGCAAATTGGAAGATATGTTGGAGGCCATTAATGTAGTTGCTAACTTTGTCCATGGGCGAGTTTTCTATATAAGAAGGGTTTTCATTTTCATTCTCACACGATGAATTGGAAAATTCAAAGCAAGGGCGTGAGTTTTTGGAGACGTTTGTAGTGGTTTTTTTAATATTAAGAGGTTTTCTTCTTCAAAGTTTAAAATTATTCTAAGTTTGGAGTAGACTGTAGAAATGCTTTTTATTTCTAAATGCCATATTTATGTTATTTATTCTTGTTTTGCAAGAGGAAGATAGCAAAATCCAGAGGTCAAGATTGTCTAGTCAGGCCTTCATGAAGAATGAGTTGAAGGGATTTCTTTTGGAATGCAAGATCGGGTTGAAATGGAAAGAGGTTGGCAACACAAATTTAGGAAATCTCAACATTGCCAAGCTCATCAAAAGAATGTTTGGTTACAAAGAATATTCTCCGACATTCTTAGCAAGGAAGATAGTCAAATGCAAAATTGTGGTTGCGGTTGGATACTTTCCTGCCACCAATGCTCAGATCTGATTGTGGAATGTGCGAAGCATTAGAAATTAGAGGAGAGTGTGATTTGGGCTACTAATCGCAGATTACAAGCAAATCTCACTCCACTAGCAATTGTAGAGGCCTTTGGAATCCCAATCTATCATTCAATGGTGCATAGATCCAAGCAAAGGGCATTGAGAGTTTACAGTGATGGAGCTGACAGTTGTGATAGAATTGTCAACCGAAAGTGGTTGCTCAAGCCTAAGGCTCATCATTCAAAATTACCCAAATAGATTGTCTGGTTGGATCTCAATAGGGAATATAGTAACCTAGTGATGATGTTGAGCAGAATAATGGGATGCCCACAGTCTTGCAAGTTTTAGCCTTAGATGTGGTACTTTATTGAAGAATTGACAAATGGAGTCAAGGTTGTGGTCTGGTTGAGAATTATTAGTGACAACCTAGACGAGCAATTCATGAATTTGGAACATTCCAGAAATTTCTATATGAGTTCATATGTTGTCATAGTTAGACATTCCTACTGCTTGTGGGATACTCCAAGGGGGGAATTGGTCATAGTTGGACATTCCTCCCGCTTGTGGGATGTGGGCAAGTTTGCCATAATGTGAATGTGATGTGCTCTCGTGCTTAATTAGGCTGGGCAATGTTTATCTGTGTTTTATGACTACATTAACAATAAAATAAAATATTGAGATATCTTATCTTCTCTTGAACAAAATCTAGTGTATGCTAAGATTGCAAAAGATCATACACGTGATTCCAAGGTTCCTTTTATTTATGGATAAGCTCAATGGTCATTTTGATATGTTGGTAATCCCAGGGGTCTTAAGTTTGAATCGTTCTTCACCTCTGTTGGCTGGAACTCCTTCATCGGATATTGCAATCTTGTGATGCTTCTTTGAACAAACACAACTAAAAAGAATTGAAATTAAAGGGGAAAGGGTTAGAAGGATCTAAATCTACTCCAAAGGGCAATGAAATTAATGGATAGTGCTCCAGTGGACAAAATCCCAATAACCAAGCTCTGCTTCGCCAAGATCAACTACAACTCCGCAAAAACTGGTGCACTCTTCTAAGGGTTATGCAAAGAATGTTCATATCACAATGAGCACCATCACAATGAAAAATGCACATTTAATGATAGAAGTTAAGCATCCATAAAAAAGGAGGCTCGAGCTAATTTTAGACGACATCTTACAATCAGCAAACTACCAAAAGTATGAGCCAAGGAAATTCATCAGACACCATTACATTTCTCCATTGAAATCAAAGCACTTTATCTAAACAAATCTACTCTAAGTGAGGGAACAATGAAACCATGCAAGCACCAAAATACTTCAGGTAATCACCATGAAACCAATAATGAAAACTTTATTATCTTGGTCGCTCTTAGCAAGAATCTCAAAATCTGCTCTTTACAAATGAGAAGTGAGGCCTTTATATAGGTCTCAGATTACAATGGGTGGCCAGGATTTAAACAGAATAAACATATGAGATTTTTCCACCTCAACCCTAATTAGGGTTAGGGCAAGAGGAGAAAATCTACAATTAATGAGCAGGTCTATATGGATTAATCAGAAGAGAGCCACTCCCTTAGTGAGGTAATAAATGCCCACTATGTAAGACCACTCAGCAGGAGAGGGGTGAAATGAATGCCCACTATGCATTAAATTGTCACCTGCCTTGAATAGATTATTCTTGATTCCCTTCCTTGAATGCAATGAATTTTGACTTGGAGACTTGATTAGTTGGTGGAGATGATTGGGTGCCAAGTTAGCATGCTCGGTGCCATGTAGGCTCGGGTCTTTTCTAACTGCATCATTTTGCAACCAAGATCCAACTTTGATTTCCTCTTATGAAAGTATCCTCCTTTGATCATTTTCTTCTTTCTATGTACCTGCTTGGGAATTCGCCTTCTTGAAATAGATTGGACTTCTTGGGTTTTTGAAGGAACTTTAAGATGGTGCATTCTTCCTTCTACACTTGCACTTGAACTTTGATCTTTGAAGTCTTGAACCGTGCATGCCTGAATTGGATTGCTTGAAATTTGGACGCCTTCAACAATGGAATTGAAATTCTGGGACTTCAACATCTTCCTCGAACATCTAGAACTGGAATTCTTCCTCTTGCAAGATAAAATAATTGACATAAAAATCATGCAAGGAATAAAACACATGAAAACTCTTCCATATTTCTCTCTCTAAAAATCCTTTCTCTAACCAAAATTCTTGCCTCTTTCTTGAAGTCTTTCAATATTACTTCTTCTAAATTTCTCTGATAACTCTCTGCAAATTCACCTCTTTCTTCTTAAAAGCTCAGGCCTTCTTTCTCTTCAAATTTCTTGTGCCTTCTTCTTTATCTTAAAACCTTTCCTCTCCCTTCAAAATTCACACCTCTTCCCTCTAGAAACTTATACCTCTTATTTTCTTCTCATAGATCCACATTAAGCCTTGTGAAGGAATTTTTATGGACTTAGTCATTTTTCTTGTTTTTCACTTCTTTCTTATCCAACACTTAATCGTTTTGGTTGATTTTTCATTTTCCACTTTGGGCGCATTTCTTTGGGTTTTTGACATTTTCATACCCATTTTAATACAACTTACCAATTCCCTCACACTTTAAATTTTGGGCGTTCTCAAGGATGTCATGGAATTTTTGTAACTTAGTCATTTTCACTAACTTCATGTTCCTTGGATCCACACTTAGCCATTTTCTTTCATTCCCTTATTCCTTTGGTCCAGACTTAGTCACTTTTCAAATTACTTTCTCCCAAACATGGACGCATTTGAGTGGTCATGAATTTGTCATTACCTTAGCCATTTTCTTTGGCCTCATGGAATGTATAGTTGTTGATGTGTGTTTTATGACTCACCAAACAGTAGAATAAAATACCAAAGTATCTTATCCTCTCTTGATCAAAGTACCGTGTATGCTAAGATTGCAAAAGATCATACGGGTATCTTATCCAAGGTATCCTCTCTTGATCCAAGGTTCCTTTCGTGTTAGGTCTTGACTGTGGATAAGCTCAATGGTTGGTGTGATTTGTTGTTAATCACGAGGGGCCTCACGTTTGCAAACTTATAATTGATTTCAAATCATACTAGGTGGGAGCTATAGATAGATTTTGCAATGGGACTTTTTTGGGGTTTTTCAGAAATAAGCAGAAAACAAAGGGAAAGGGTTTAGAAGTTCTATTCTACTCCTAAGGGTAATGACAACAACGAATACTACTTTGATGGAGGAATTCCAAATAACCAAACTCTGCTTTGCCAAACTAAACTACAACTACACGTGAATTGGTGCAATCTTCAAGGGGTTATGCAGATGATTTTCATACCACAACAAACACCATCAAAACCAACAATGTACGTTGAATGATAGAAGTTAAGCATACATAAAGGTGAGGTCCAAGCTAACTTTGCACAACGGCTTACAATCAGTAAACCGTCAAAAGTATGAACTAAGGAATTCATCAAAACACCATTGCATTCTTCATTGAAATCACAACACTTTATCCAACAAACTAATCTAAATGAGGGAATAAGAGAACAAGCAAGCACTAAGACACATCAAATGATCACCAAACTTCAATGATAATTTTATTGCCTCAGTAGCTCATAGCAACAATCTCAAAATTCCACCGCTTTACAAATGAGAAATCAGGTCTTTATATAGGTCCCCGATATAATGAACTGCCCGAATTAAAACAATAATCGACGGTCTAGATCGTGCCACCTCAGCCCTAATTAGGGTTAGGGCAAGAAGAGAGAATCTACATTTAATTTACAGGTCCACACGGACCAATCAGAAGAGAGACCATCCAGCAGGAAAGTGGGGCAAAATGAATGCCCACTATGCATTAAATGCTTCTTTGCCAGGAATAGTTTGTGCTTGATTTTGTTCCTTAAATGCAATGAACTTTGACTTGGGGATCTTTGACTAGCTGGTGAAGATGACTGGGCACCATGTCAACATGTTGGGTGTCATGTAGGCTTAGGTCTTTTCTAAGTGCATCATTTCGTAACCCACATCCAACTTTGAATAATCCTTTTGAAACTATCTCTGCTTGAACATTTCCATCCTTCCATGTACTTGCTTGGAAATTTATGGATTGGACTGCTTCGTTGATGATTGTCATTTTGGAGTTTCTTCACATAAAACTTCCCTTGGCCATGCTCTTGGATTTCTGGATTGAACTTTGATCTTTTAAAGTACTGAACCTTGAATGCCTTGAACTAGGTCGCTTGAAACTTGGACGTCTTCAACACTGCAACTGGAGTTTTGGAACTTGAATGTCGTCCTTGATCATGCGGGACTGAAATTCTTCCTCCTACAAAATGAAATAATCGACATAAGAATCACATAAAAATTTGTTGATGTGAGTTTTGTACCACTACATAACATATAGGAATTGAACACTTGATACAGGATATCAAACACTCAACCCTCTCTTGAAAAGTAATTACTCATGAAGGACATGAGAAAAACTCCAAGGT
>MU226453.1:1153233-1164366 GCA_018584345.1 Thuja plicata
AATCAGATTTTGAAGTCAAAAGGGGGGTCCAATTACTCATCCACAACTTAGATGGAAAGATGCTAGGAGAGGGGGGAAGGAGGAAAACCATCATGCTGGGCGGAATTCTATGGTGTATAGGACAAGGCAACTCCATGGTGGAATTGTCCTATAGATGGGACAATTCCGCCCAACTTCAAGTGACTAAAACTCGCACTCCGAAGGCCGGATTCCATCAAAACTTTCCCCAAACACCACCATTCCACCTAAGGAACCGAAAGGAAGTCACCAAGGAGGTTCGGAAAATTGAAGGTCATAGGACAAATCCTGTCCTATAGGAGGTCGGAATCCGCCTAGGCATGGGACAGAGTGATCTGCACTTCCATACTTAGTCATTTTTAGTTCAGGAGCAGAGAATTTATACAAATATAACATTTAAGTATAAGTCTGTTTTAATTTCTTATACTTTAAACCTTCCAGGATGTTTGAGATAGGTTTCAGCTTCATAGGAATTAAGGTGCAGATTCTAGATTTTGGGGGTTTTTAAAATATTTCAGGACTTAGCCAAATTTCAGGATTCAGCACGCCTTCAGCAAAGCTACCTCCCACAATCTATTTCGACTTTCTAAGATCGAATTGAAGCTGGAACAAGGATTCTCAGAGGGTTTACACTTGTTTCATCACGAATCCTTTGGTTTTTATCCCATATTCCTGAAAGATTTAGCAGAACTCTCGCCCACGCTCCAGACAGACTTGACTTCCCAGCAGGCCAAAATTGCCCAAAACCAACTCTCAAACTTCACTCGCCGGACCAAGGGGCTTGAAAACTGTCGCCAACAAAGACTATCTAAGACCACTACTGCTACTGCTTGCAAAAGAGGGGGTCCCCATTTACAATGGGGCGATGGTGTGAAAACCTCACAACAAAATTCTTTCATTTTTTCTCTCTAAAACTTTCTCTTCAGAAAAAAATTTCTCTAACACTCTCATGCCTCTTTTTCTGATTCTTCAAACTCTTTGCAAATTCATCTCTCTAGAAAGAGATTTTCTCCCTCCGAAAACTCTCTCTCTTCAAAACTTCACACCTTCCTCTTCTCATGCTTTAAATTCACTTTGTCCCGCTTTTTCTTTTATTTTCCAAGAATTCCCTTTTTGGCATTTGTCTTCAAAGTTTGTCTTCAATTTTTGCAGGAGGGCTTTGTTCCTCATTCCTTGGCTGGTCGATTGCATGCAACGCATTAATGCTCTGTCATGCACTGGTAAAGTGATTTGATCTTGTGACCATCTTCTTTCATTGGTTCCAATCCTTTCTCCTGTAAGAACATCAAATTCTTGCACATTGGAAGAATTGGCAAGTGACGATGGTTCTACTTCTAGCATTTAGGGCCTTGTACTTGGCTCATCTGACCTCTTCTTTGGCCTCTCCTCCTATATGATGCTTAATCCTTTTCCACGCTCTTCCTTCTCTGGTGGAACATCTCCTTCCGTTCTAGCTTATGATGGTTTCATGACAACTATCTTGTGGCTTTGGATCTCCCATCTGGTCGTAGTTTAATAGAACATTCTTTGCCTACGATTCACTGACCTGACGTTCAATCCACCACCTTGTGAATCTCGTGACTGGTCTAGATAGCATGTCAACATCTATTTCTTCGGGCCCCATCCAATTGTGTAGTTGGATGGTCTTGTTCTTCACTTTCTCAAAGTCTTGTTGAATCACATTTGCATCTTCCTCCACCTTATCTAGATGAATCCTACATATTCTTCATGTGTGTCTGTGTCAAAAAATATGCAATATGCTTGAATCTGAGGAAAGGAAGGGAGTGCAAATATCCATAAATTTATTGATCATGTTGAGGGGAGGAAGTGAGTGCAAAGAGGGGGGAAAGGTGAAAGATTCCTCACAAGGTGTGGCGCCTTGTAAAGATGGTTAAGGACCACAAGGTCACCTCATGATGATGGTTAAGGACCATTAGTTAAGGAACACATGAGGCCAAGAAGGATAAGGTCCTGGCCTTCGGCCTAGGGTTGAGTGTCAAGGGCACCCTATTGAAGCTCCCCAACTTCTCCACATTGATTAATTGTCGAAGTTAACCAAAAGGGATCCTCAATCATAAGAGAAGAGGTGTAATGTATTAAACACAGAATAACATAGAAGATTGCAGTAATAGATAGTTTATAAGAGATCAGATCAGACAATATATCAGATAAATAAACCTTTTACAATTCAATGGGTCTTCTCACGATAGTAACTGCGTTGGGAAGCACAGATATTCGATTGTTACAGTCACAGAATGAACACGGATGTATGAATACGTAATGCACAAAATTATATGGATCTCTGATCACATCAAGTGTGGATGATTGAAAATGGTTTGTGCCTAAGTAGTTATGTCGATGGCTAGGAATATCGCCAAGCTGACTATCGAACCTCAAGGTATTGATGGCACTTGAGTACCCTCGGGGCTTTGACCAAACTGCACACCACTCTTCTCAATTCACTGATCTGATATATATACGTCTAATGAGGACAGAGGATATGATTGTTCTCAAAACGGGTATCTTTCTATGTATTTCACCGTCCAAAGAGAAGGATACGATCTTGATATTATTGGCACTGAAATTATCGATGTTGGTATACCTTGACTTATCACATCTGCTGACTAGGAATGGGTCATTTGTGGTTCATATATATGGAATTGATCCACGTTATCATCAATGCTAGTCGGCCCCTAACAAATGGCTTGATGTGTTAAGCTATTGATGTTGTGACTCCATTAGTTATCTTGGGCTGCGTTGGAGTAGTCACAATTGTTTGTTACAAATCAGACCCAGGTGTAATGCTCATGCCTGCTGATATATATTGTCACCTCACCTCTCCCTGATGGAATCGCGAGTAGATGTCTGATATGTAGATTGTAGAGAATGCACACAATGAGAATCAAGATATCAGAATTAGTGTGGCGTGGTCATGAATATGACTGCCTCAGACCTAGATTGGAAATCACTGAATATAAGTTATCGCGAGCTTGGAGTGTCGCTAAACTTCTGAAATGTCCGCCACCTTGGATTGCTTAAGATTTCTTTGTGAGGGCATTCTACCTTCACTGGGCCTCCGCGAAATTGATACTAAATGTAGTCTTCAAATTTATCTGGCTGAAGGTAATCGAAGGTATGAAGTCCAAGAATAAATGTTGATCCATTTATCCTGGATATTATTGATCTGCACAAATTATAAATTTGGTTAGTCCAATAAGGTCGCGAAGTGACTTCACCTTATTGGAGAAATCAGCAGACTAGGGAGGATATCTAACCTCTGAAACTGCTTTCCCAAGCTTGACTACTCAATAGGAATTGAAAACACAAGAATAGATGAACTCCAAATTGATGATAATGAACAACCAAATAGTTTTCTTAAATAGGAAAAGCCTAGGTCCTAAATCTTAAAGAAGTGGCCCCAAATTCAAATTATGAAATTAAATCCTAAATTAAATTAAAGTGATGCACAAATGCATCCCTTTAATGGGGCCACCTTGTGTAACAATTAACTCTCAGGGGACCATAAGAGTTAATTGCATAAATTAAATAGGTTTGGCCTAAAGAGGGGACATGGGAACAGGTTGACATGATGGAAGGTTGGAGGAAATAAGGTAGGGAGATGCGGTTTACTAGCTCCACTAGAGGATGGAATTGGTCATAGTTGTAAATTCTTGCCTCTTGTGGGCCAAGAGGTGATTTGGTTGCACCAAGGGGGGAATTGGTCGTTGTTGGAGATTCCTGCCGTTTGTGGGATAAGGGCAAGTTACCATAATGTGGATGTTATGTGCTCTCGGGCTTAGTTGGACTAAGTATGCCACCCCAAGGGATGGAATTGGTCATTGTTGGACATTCCTGCCTCTTGTGGGCTGAGAGGTGAGTTGATTTCCCCAAAGACTATCCTCAGTTGCATTTGTATAATGTGCTTAATCATTCAAGAGCCAATGATGCCTTCGCTATGCATATAGTCGAATCTCTTAAAGAAGGTTTTCACATGAGGCTGTCATCGAAAGCCATGAAATTAGTGGAAAAGTACGGCTCTAGTTTCATCTAGTTCCTGACATTCTCATATATTAGGAGTCAAGGATTCTCTTCTCACCCTTACAGACTTCCAAGCTATCCGACAAATAAAATGATGGTGCTGGAAGTCACGAGGCAATTGACTGCATACAACAAAATCCAGAAGAAGAGGAAAGGTGGAATTGAATTCCCAATTATCGTGGGAACTTCAGATGAAGTATGTCCATGTCTGCCAACAGCTGAAAGGTCAGCAGAGGAGTTGCGGTTTTATCAATTAGTGATTCATATAGAAAGGCAGGTTATGATCCTTATAATTAAATCAGAATAGTGATTGGAAGGAAGTACCGGTATAGGATGCACCTTGAGGATTATAAATAAGTCATTCTGCTGCATTCACGATTGCTTCTGCTGTAGGTTTGAATGTCTCTGCTATATGATTGCTTCTGATGTAGGTTTGATTGTCTCTGCTGTATGATTGCTTCTGCTGTAGGTTCGATTGTCTCTGCTGTATATGTATTTCCCTCTGCTGGTGTTCGATGGTCTTCTTGAAATAAGTCCCTCCAGACATTGCCTTAAGTCTGCATAGGTCTGCTATAAATCATTTTTTATGTCTGCTCATACCCTTCCTTAAGATTTGCTCACAAGCCTTATAAATCCCACAAAGTCTGATTTTTCATAACCTCGGATCTGCTTTATAAGTTTGCTCCTAAATAGAAAGATGTTGCTTTTAATGGATGCCCAAATGCGTCTCAACATACCTCTAATTTATACCTTCCAAGAGGCACCTCTTCACCAAACAATACAACTTATCAAATCAGGTCGGCTAGCACATATGATTTTAAATTAAAATAAATACGTCACCAAGGGTCACAACCAGGTTGGTCAGCAATATGAACAAATGTTCCCTCTGAAGAAAATGCAATTTTTTATTTATTTCATCTAATTGAATGCGCCATCATATAAAGAGGGGAATAGTATTTATATTCTCCACAAGGAGTCAGCCTAAACAATAGCAATTAGCCTTATTTAATTTTTTTTACCACTCTTTGAAGTTGGCCCTCAGAAATATTTTTAATGCCCTTAAATGAGGGTTGCAGTTTTAAGGAAGCGATTTCCTCCTAAGATGGTGGGGGCATGACAAATGGTTACATCACATTATGACAAGCATGTGTGTTACTGAGACACATCCTACAACTTGGTTTAAGTTCAATGCCACTACATACATGAAAATGTTCAGCTCTACTATTGGTCTATTCAAGGGCAACACGCCAACATATTTAATAGTCATGATGTTCGAAGCTTTTTGAACTTTCTTGATCTGATCTCTTGAGCATATGATGTAATCAGGGGGTAATTGTTGGAATATAAAAATATGACATCATACAAACTTTGAAATATAATAAACTAATGTGATATATTAATAATAACCAACAACAATTATTAACATAAATATATAATAATTAGCATAGATAGTTATAGTTGGTCAGTCAAGTATTCTTGGCCCTGGTTAGTAATTTACCAGCCATCCTCATGTATTTATTGCAACATCCCTCAATAATGATTTGCTCAATTCCATTAATAAAGGCACAAAGAGTATTGAATATTGCAGACAATGAAATTGGATCACATTCTATTGGCACTACAAGATATTATTTTTTCCTTCTGTTCAAAATAATTCATTTGCAAGCACCAAATAGTTTGATGTAGACTTGAAGCAAGATAATCTTGAATGTTCTTGGGAAATCACACTAATTTCACAGGTTTGCATAAAATGGGGATTTTGTGGAGGCCCAAATTAAATACGAACAATTTTATAATACTAAAGTAACAAGGTCAACTACAGCTTCTTTAAATGCAAGGGAACTCCTTTGTTTGACTTATGTACAAGGTTTGCCTTTAGACAAAGCTATCTACAATTACTTGTTGAGAAAGAATACAAAAGTAAATACATGGTCACAAGCTCACTTCTCAAGGCCTGACATAGCTAGCAACCCAGCACTGGATCAATGAGAAATGCTTCTTTCTGCAAGCTGGTTACTTCAGGCTATGGTGGATGTTTTCAGTAATGACATCAAATTTCCGGTTAACATCAACAATGCCAAGTCAAATGATTACTCAAAGCCTTTGGGATGATGATTTTGTCTTGCTACAGCTTCCACATTCTACCAAGTAACTTGCCAAGGACTGTTCATGACATCCATAAACATGAAATTTCAGCTTCACCACAACTTTATTTTATAATTTCATTTCATTAAGTTTGTAGCGAGTTGTTTTATGAGCTAAAATGTACATTCATTTTGAAATTTTCTATTTTATTTCTTTTAATATTCGCAGAGTTCAAAAAGGAAGTTGAACAGTTGTAAAGGGAAGATGAAAAGCTTTTGTGTGTGCATGAGTATAGTTAAAATCTGAATTGTAAAGGGAAATTTTTGTAGCTTTGCACAGCCTGGTCCAAGGAACAAGAAGAGGATCTTTCTGCCATCTTTTTTGGAGAAATAAGAAGAATTTTTGTGTCGTAGTCATTTTTTGTGGGATTTTGCATTGTTCTTACATCTACTATGAAACCGTTTATTCTGCTTTTCCTTGTAGATTTGAGTGAATACAAAAAAGTTAAGCTCCATTCATTTGTTAATAACATGCAGGCATTAAACTCTGTTATTTTATATAGTTTTACACAACCTTTTCTTGTCTTTTCTTTTTGTTTCTTTTCCTTTCTGTTTCCTTTCTATCCTTTCTTGTTAAAAATAACAAAAATACATCATACAAGGGACCTGCCCAACTCAAAAACAGAGGAAAATCACATGCCGTATTATGATTTCTCCTGTTGTTGCATGCTCACATTGATGCCCATTGGGCAAATCAAAGAAATAATCGCAGGAACCAATTCACTTCCTAACAAGTTCAAAGGTTGATTTTAAGTTATCATGCACAACAAAGAGGGTGGTTTAATCTTTGTCGCCAAAGAAAATGAGCATTCAAAATTATTTAGCATTTAGAACAAATCAAGAATGTTAAAGATGATGTATTTTCCAATTCTTAATCCGAAGTTAACCTCATTTCACAAGATTTGGTTGAAAAACTTGGAATTGACAATCAACACCCCAAGCCTTATGCTTTGGGTTGGATCAAAAATGGTTTTCATTTGTTCATAAATAAGGCAATGGAGATTGAAATTTGTTTGTCCATCATATTTTTGTTGATGAAGTGATTCTAGATGTTGTGCCTATGAATGCATGTGAAATTGTGCTAGGCAGCCCCTACTTATATGATAGGAAAGTTGTGTACCATGCAAAGGTGGACAATGCTTCATATTGAATGCTTCATTCAGTTTAGATTTTGATCTTATTCCCCCAAAGGGATTACCATGAACACAAACACCACCTTAAAAGCACCCTTTTAGCAAAAACAAATTCCACATGAAATTCAAAACCATTAATAACTAAAAAAGGAAAATCAAACACAAAAATCATGAACCACTAAGAAAAAACTAAAATCAACAAGAAAAAGCTCTTAGAAGAAAATGAGTTTTTACCTCTCCTCACAACCAAAGATACTTACATGATTTTATGAATTTTGTGCAAATAAAAAAATAAAGTACCTTCATCAGTTATATATTATAAACATAAAACATGTAATCAACTTCTCACCTAAATGTAATGGAGCTCAAAAATCACACGGAAAGAAAAAGCATATTATCTTGAATGTGACAAAGGATCAAGTTACTACAGAAGTTGCAATCTGTATCCCACTTACCAACATGAAAGGGTTTTGTTATGTGTATATTTCACTAATTGCTTAAATAGAGAATAAAACAAGCTAGCTAATTTGCTAAACCATGAGAGAAATTTACATACCATTACGACGAATGCAAATTTCTGGAACATTCCTAATCATGCCATTGATGTTATCATTGTAGACTCTCGTCTCAATATCTCCTTCAACATACACGCATGCACTAATCCAAAGCATCCAAGAACACATAAGGAAGACTAACCTCTTGTAAAAATACAGACTACTACATACTCTAAAATACTTAAGTTCCTTTGAAGTGTTTTACATTTCCAGTTTATTTGTTTCATAGACAAAAGTTATAATGATCCTCAATCCAGAACTGGTTTATTCCCCCAAAAAAAGGCTTCCCCTCAGATTAAATAAAAGTCATTAAAATCCAAATCTTACACACTTTTTAATCAATTGCTGAACAACGTATGCTCCAAGTTGTTCATTGTGAACAGCAATTCTGTGCCACTGCAAGGGTTTGCTGGCTCTGTCCATTCCCATTGTCCTTTGGTCAAACATACCACCTGTTCCTACAGTAAAGATGGTCACAGTTCGACCATTCCTCAATATTTTCTGTACTGGTGTTTGTCCCACTTTTCCACAAATAATGGCCTGCACAAAACACCCAATATAGTAACAACAAACATTGTAACTAGCACTTATGTATGAAGCTTCTACAGGAAGGGATGATACATTCTCTTGAGCTCTTTGGACGAAAGTCAAATCCACTTAACAGCCAAAATATAAGATTAAAGAAAATGAATAGTGGAAAACCTTATGAACACCACGAAAACCCCATCCCTTCCTAGGGTTCACACCTTGTGGCCGTGATTCTTTTTGTTCTGTATCAATTTCATCATATCCTTTTACATCTTTGATTTCTTTCTCTTCACTAGAATCATAAGTAAGAGTAGAGCACCCCAGTTTCTGAGCTCCGAGTAAACCTGCAACACAACTGACTAATAATGGATTCCATGCACATACCTTTAGGAGATAAAGATGCATACAGGCTAAGGTTCTTAGTAACTAAAATGCAATCTAGGTTCTAAATGTTGCATGCAAAAACAGCAATCCTATTTAAGATTAATAACTCATGCTGAATAAACCAAGAGAGTGGAGACTTTAATATATCATTTCCAAATGTGAGATAACAATATTTCGCTTGATTGTGTAAGAAACATACTCTACTATTTTGCAATTATATTGTATATAAAGAGAACTTCTACTTTTCTTCACCACATAAACAGCATACAACAATACTCAGAGATAAGTTGATAACCATAATAATTAAAACGATATTAACATTTTAATTTACAAAATATTAATGAACAGCGCTCTCTGGGGAGTTAATTTCAAGGATGTGTATGTATTCAATTACAAATCTCTCTTAAAAATTTTAATATAATCATACTTAGATTATATTCAATCTAATGCAAGAGGAGGCTCCACTGAGGACCTAAATATCATTAAAGACTTCCTTCCTCCAATGTGTATTCTGCATCCCAATGTTATACTTTTGCATATGCAAAAGGTGGTTCTAGTGAATGATGTGATATATAGCTTAGTGAAGCCCACAAACACTACCATTTTAAGCTATGTTCCACGGGGTTTGAGGACGTTTCCTTAGGGGGATGGGGAAATGTATTTCGGGGACAAGGGTACTTGGGGCCTAAGTTTGGGAACGCACGGGGGACGGCAGCGGGGGGTGGTGGGGGAATGGTGCTGAAATAATGATAATACATATAGTATTACTATTAGCATTTAAAAAATTACTATAGTTTTTTTTATATTAAGTTTATTTAAGCTCCCATTTCAAGAATCGAACACAAGATCGTACTATTACAAAGAGAAGCAGCAACCACTGCATTGCAGGAAAAAGATAAAGATAGTATTAAAATTACTATAGTTTTAAAAAGATAAAGATGTATAACATAATAACTAGAGTCTAGTAGTAGCATTCAAATGACAAATATCAAAATTGAAAATATGAATATCAAATATAGACATTGCAACAACAATTTTCAAAATTTTAACTTTTTCATTTCACAATCATATTAATCAGGATCCAATGTTCATCAAAATTACAATCAACTGATCAAGTTATCAAGATTCAACAATGTTCAAACTTCAAACTTCAAAAACAAAATACTAAATAGTAAATACTAGAAGTCGAGTCTAATGACTCTAATCATTCCCAAGCTCCTTCCCTAACTCCTCAATGTCCTCATCACTTTAACTGCTGGACCCCACAAGTTCATCCATACCAATACCAACCAGCCCTGTCTCTATAGCATCATCATCCGGCTCTACATCCCATCTAGCTGCTAGACTCTCCTTGTATGTATATATTGTGTTGCGGTCAATGAGACGTAATGCACTATGTACTGCCAAAGGCTTCTCTACCCTCCTAGAAGTAAGCTTGTTCCTCTTATAATATTTTATTATCTTTAAAAACAACATAGGGTTATATTGCTATAGTTCATTTAAGTGTTTTTTTTTTTTTTTAAATATTTTACCTTTTCAAAGGGAAATGCCTAGAAGTTTCTTTGGTGTTGAGGGACATTTCTATGATGTTGAGGGACTTTTGGGCATCTCGAAGGCTTCCCGACATCCCCCAAAGATGTCCCCTCTTAAGGAAATGTCTCTTCTTGGCTTGAAATCGAGGGAAACGTCCGCGAATCGGCGGAGAAAATGTGGCAAAGGTGGGAGTGCGGCAGAGAGACATTTTGGAGGCGTTCCTCGTGCCCATCTCGAAAACTCCATGATTTTGAGGGGGGCACGTCCCCATGGAACATTGATTTTAAGTCAACAGCGATTTGGGAATCTGACAAGATAATCATTGGAAGGAAAGTATATACAGTTATACATTTAAACTTTGTTTTGATTTCCATCGTTCTTTTTTAAATCTGATTTGCCATCACAACATTGTTTAAAATGATCCTTTAGCCTTTTGTGCAACTCTTCCACCATATGATTGGGACATGTCAAATAATTTGGTACCCAAAGGTAAAAAATAAATAGTGTGTATTTTGCAAGTAATGTCACAGAAATCTGTGTAACACTTATCAAAACATGGCTTGGTTGTGATGGAGCCCTTATTTTTGCAAAATTTTGAGACCTCCATTAGAGAAATAGTGTTCGAAATTAATGTCAAAATATTCTCACGAACACAAACAAAACTATAAGCATCGCTAATGCCCAAAGGACAAACATTTCATAAAGAACGATGTTCTGCTGAAGATGGGAGAAGAATACATTGAAAAGATATATTTTCAAATATTAAGCTTCAAGCCAGATTTAGTTATCACTGAGTGAATT
>MU226453.1:1170454-1188703 GCA_018584345.1 Thuja plicata
GAAGGTATACCCGCCTGGGTGTTGCGGAGCCTAAAGTGCAGGGGAATCAAGCTGATTCTCGTTCGTTGGCCAGAATTGATTGTGGAATCTTATTGGAGAAGTGGCAGGCTCTTGGATTTCCAATCTGCGGTTTTGGGAACCAACAGGTTGTTTGCACCCAAAGATCAACACAAGGTATGACTCCAAACTTTATCTAACATGGATATTTTCAAATGAAACAAACAGTGGATGTTGTGAAGTAATTGCATACTCCTTCCAACGATGTTGTTTAACTGGGCACATGCTCTTACGATTTTGGACAGCAAACCATGATTAACAAATATTATAAAAATATCTGCCATAAGAAGGTTACTGCCATCCTTAATTAGGGCAAGATTTAATTTTGTTTCAAACTGATTTATAAGCAAGGCCTACTTATTTCAAGCAGGTATATCCATAGTTGAACTATTAAAACCTTTGCAATATCACATTGTTTTTTTTCTAAATTGGAGAAAATGTGTAATTCTATTAATATATTATAAGAGTTTTCATATGCAGAAAATACCAAAGCCATCACCCCTACAACTATCCCTATCGTCATCACTATACCAATAGATACAAAACTGCCCCTCCAAGGCAGAATTCGATGCACCACCCCTAACTACTCCCCGCTACAAAGCACCCGATACAGACCATTACAAAACTGGGCTATAAACAGCCCTACCCATAGCCATTATAGGTATACAAAATGCTAATCTTCATGGCCATCTAACCACCTGTTGATGTGAGTTTAGTTCCACTACAACATACAAAACTGAATACTTAGTATTTCAAGATGAAACACCAAATCTCCAACACTCTCTTGAATAAGGATACTCGTATGCTAAACAATGTGCCTGAATCGTGTGATCAAATGAGACAACCTTAAGGTTCTTCTTATCATGGACTTTCACTCAGTTATAATGATGTGATATGTTGGTTATCACAAAGGGACTTACGTTGTTCATTTAGTGGATATCAACTACTTCAACTTCTTCCAACCAACAACTTGCATAGGATATGGGTATAGAAAGCTAATCTACTCCTCACATGCAAGAAACTGTGGATGTCTTTGTGACTCTACTAGACTCAGTTTAGCCATCGACATCAACCAAGCTAGTGTAATCTCCTAAGGTAAATGTGAGATGTTCAAACTACCACCATTCCATTATCCTTCAACGCATATCAATGTGCAAGCAATAACCGAAGTTAAGCTCATAAGCATGTCATTCAACCACACAAGGCAAACTCACAATCAACAAGCAGCTAGTCATTTGGTCTAAGCAAGTTCGCCAAAGATGCATCCAAAATATCTTTCATTCAACTAAACACTACTTCTAATCAACATGAAATAAAATCTACTCTAAGAGAGGGAATGTAGAAACCATGCAATACTCCAAAGCAACACAAGTAATCCACCATGAAGACCAACAATGAATCAATAATTACTTTGATAGCATTATGGCAATAATTTCAACAAGTCCCTCCCTTAGCTAATCTAATCTAATCTCAATTTCCTCAATCTAATCTAATCTCAATTTCCTCAATCTAATCTCTAATCTATTGAGTTACAAATGAGTAGGCCTTGGCCTTTTATAGTTGCTCAATTACAATGAAGGGCCAAGATCAGTTTAAGATCAAGGGCCAAGATTAACCCATTACAAACCCTAATTAGAGTTGCCGCACTACCATACAATCACATGAAGGCACCACCCTGTGGACCAATAAGAAAATTATAATGCTTTTGAGAGCCAATGAGAAAATAGATAAGATAGAGTCACTAGATGTCTTCCACATGTACACTTGGCATAATATGATTGAATGTGCTTGAACACATGTAACTGGTATTTTCCAATTGGTTGGAAATGGATAGACGCACATCATTCTTATCTTGTAGACTTGATCAATTCTTTGGTGATGAGAAAATATCTCTTGATACTCAACATTATCAAGCCTTCAATTGTGATAGCATATTCCCAAATTGCTTCATCTTCTCATATTTTCTCCATCTTTAATTTGGAAATCTTCTTATTGCACTTATTGGTTTTGAAAATCTTGATTTTCTTGGCCATGATCTTCTTGGTGATGAAATCTTTCATGTAGTTGGATCTTTCAAAGTGAACTTGTAGATTTATCTTTTTTCTTTCATAACTTGTTCTTCTAATTCCACTTTGATCTCATTCTTTGAATTTGCACTTTCAGCCTTGAGCATCATCTTTCTTGTCCTCGAGCATCTTCGCGTTTCCCTTTTGATCTCATACCACCTCCTTATTTGAAGTCTTGAACTTGGACTTGCCACATCTCTTCATCCTTTAGCCATCTCCTTGCTCCATATTTACCTTGCAAAACAAAGGGAATTTCATTAAGCTCACAAAATGATAAGCATAAATGATATTAAGGAAATTTGAAATCTTACATGATATGAAATTGCATCTAAATTCGCTTTAAATGAACTTTTTCCTCTATTTGATTAAGAATTCTCAATTTTCTAAGTTCTGATTTTAATTTCTGCCCAGATTTCTCCTTTTAGCACACTTCAATTCTGATTTTCTTTGTTTTTAGCCCAGATCGCTTTCTCTTTTGCAAGTTTTAATTCTGGTTTTGTGGAAAATCAGAGATTTATCCTCCAAGATCCTCTCAAATTCGCCCCTCAATCAATAAAATCTCTGCCTTATTGTGAAATCACTGCCTTACATCTTTTGAGTGAAATTCATTTTCGCTTCATCAATTTTTTTCCACCAGCTCCAATCGATTTTTCCTTGACTGCCCATTATGCCAAGGGCGGAGGTTTTGGATTGTTGGGATTGGAAATCCCAAGCTTTGAAAATTCCGCCCTTGAGGCCTTATGGTGGAGATCTTGTGATGTTGGGATTGAAAATCCAAAGTTTAGGAGAGTTCTGCCCTTGTATTGGAGACTCGTCCATCAACTTTGTTTGTAAATTTTGATTAACTTCTTGAGGAGGTGATATCAATTTGCATTTCAAAATCTTCATAGAGGATTCCAACTTTTGTTTCCCTACAACTTTTGTTTCCCATCTCAATCTTATCACATCACATATTGGAGACACGGTGGAGACTTTGGGTTATTGGGATTAGAAATCCCAAGTCTTAAGAAATTTCCGTCCAAGACCCCCTTATGGTGGAGATTTGGTGGAGTTGGGAATAAAAATCCCAAGTCTTGGAAATTTTTGCCCAATGATTAGGGTGTTCATACATCACTTTCCTCTTACAGTCTTGATCAACTTGCCATTCCCACTTCATTTCGAGCCTCTATCAGGGAATCTAACTATCGTTTTCACCTTAAATGCGGTATATCTCCATTGGGAACATGGCTGAAATCCCAAGACCTTGGGTTTCCGACCTCATTTCAACCTGATTTCTCTTCATTGGTTCAAAAACTTGGCCTTTCCCATCAATTTTCATTGGACTTACCTCCTCAAACATCATTTTTTCAACTTTTGGTCAACTAGGAGTGGGTAAACTTCATCCAAATCCCTTCTACAGTAGGGCAGAACTTTTGAATTCTTGGGATTTTGCAAGGGCGGAAATCCCACGATCTTGGGATTTCTGACCCTCACCTTGCATGCTCATTTTGACAACATAAGTTCAAATTCATGTTTGAAATTGCTTTCAAGGTTTAATTATGGTGAACCTCAATCCGATTTGTAATTCAAGTTGACTGAAACTGCACCGCCATAGGAATCCAATCCATTTTCACTTTCACTCATTACTTTTCCTCCAAGGATTTAGTTGGTTTCTTTTTCTTCTTCAATTATGCCCTACCTCACCAATTTGGCATTCAACTTTCACCCAAGGCTACCTTGTTTCTAGGGTGGAGATCTCGAGTTCTTGGGATTAGAAATCCCAAGCTTGAAGAAATTCCTCCCTTGAAGCCTTGTGGTAGAGATTTTGTGAAGTTGGGATTGAAAATCCCAAGTTTTGAAGAATTCTGCCTTGAAATCTCACTTCAATTTTCATGCTACTTGGCCTTCGTTTGAAAGGAGGGGCGATGTCATTCCATTACTTCTCATATCCAAACTTGTAACCTCCTCTAGACCATGGAGGAAATTTTGAGAAGTTGGGATTTTTCTTGGGCAGAAATCCCAAGATCTTGAGATTTCCGACCTGATTTTGCATGTTGAAACTCCCAACTTGTTCACTTCAATTTCTTCAGCTTAGAGGACGAAATGATTTATATAAAATATAACATTTAAGTATAAGAAAGGAAAATCTTATACTTTTAAGTTGTATTTTATATAAATATTGTCAGGATGTTTGAGAGTGGTTTCAAGTTCATAGGAGTTATAATAAAGATTACAAATTTTGGGGTTTTCTAAAAAATTCCAGCCAGACAAATTTTAGGATTCAAGACGCCTCTATCAGTGTTATCTCCCATAACCTTTTCTTGATTTTCCAAGATAAAATTGAAGTTGGAACAAGGATTTTCAAAAGATTTCAACTTGTTTCATCACAAATCCCTTGATTTCAATCTCACCTCCTTAAGTAGCTTAGCCTAGCTCTCACTCACATCCTTGACTGACTTGACTACTCAGCGAGCCAAAGTTGCCCAAACTCATCTCTAATACTTGGAGACTTGGAAATTGCCACTAACTAAGACCACCTAAGACCACTACTCCTATTGCCAAATCAAAAAGAGGGGGTCCCCATTTGCAATGGCGCGATGGTTTGAAAACCTCACAACACCAACCCTGACTATGCATATACAAAACTAAACAAAAAAAATTTTACAGCTAATAAAACTTTAAGAAAAAGGGCCTTCAACACTTATTGATTGGTTTCTTCCCCTTCAAATTTGTTCCATCCACCATTATTGGGTCGTTGATCAAAAAATCTAAGGGCTTGTTAGTTAACAGATTTGTTCTCGCAAAATTCTCAATAGAAAGATACTCTTATACCCTTTTAGTAAGAAACAAATCGAACTAACAGTTGGATGAGCCACTCACGGTTCAACTTCTGCGTAAAGGCGCAGCTGCCTATGTGATTTTCAATGAATCAATTTACTAATAACTAATTCAAAAGATTACTTTTGACCAGAAAGTACTAAAGGCATTCCACATTCTTCCATAAACATGATATGTACGCAGGTAGATTATAATTACTTAAACAAAGTTCACAGACTTTGCATGAAATCAAATGACGATCAACAGATAACTCCATACATCCATTTCATCTTTTTGCATGCACGTGATTAGAATGAAGAAGTAAAATAACTACTGTAACTGGAGATTTGATCCCAACAGAGATTAATTCAACAATTCACAAACACACAGATTTCAATAACAATAAATATTCTTTCATTCACAGATAAAAGTCCCCTTCTTCATCACCCAGACACACATATATGTAATATATCAAAATTGAAAACAAAGTTGTACATGTTTCCTTTCAAAAATTCGGAGCCTTCCCGCCACTCCAAGTGTGTTGAAGAGAAGTTTACAATCGCCTGGTGATGCAAGAGTCCAATATGGATAATTCTTTGCCTCCACACTTCCTTATCCTGCTTAATCTGAGTCACTTTGTTCTCGTGACAAACAATGACCATTGATTCAATCAGCGCTAATTGAGAGAAGTCGTCGATAGTAAGGTCTTTGGTTTTCCTGATAACCTCGATCTTCTCTTTAAATGTTTTTGCCATTTCAATTGTATCCTCTATAATCTGGCCATTCTCTTTTAGAAACTGAATATCAATGCACTTGAGGTCCTTCTGCATGATATCAGTGAGTCCAGAAAGTTCTTTGAGCAATTTAACAGACTCCTCGTACCCCTGTTTTATGATCGAGTTAAGCCATTCAATGTTCTTTTTAGAGACATAGAGAACATTATCATCGAGGTTTGGTACAAGCTTCTCAACTAAAAACTTCGTAACCCCATATTTTTGGACGTCACTCATCTGGGCTACCACTGCAGTCCACTTGGTCTTTTCATTGTCCCAAATACTAATTTCTGTCTCCAGCTCTTTGCTTACCTCCATTGCATCGTCGTGGATTTTGATCAGGTTGGTGCTGTAGTCGATACCCTGATGTGTGATTAATTCCAACCAATCATGGTACACATCAGCAATAATTTTATTCCTCTGGGTTTGCTCGAGGAACTTCTGGTTCAAAGGGGATTTAGGGTCGAAGGATTGTGGAATCTACGAAAGTGGCTGTGAGCTTGGATCTTGTATAGCATGGATATACTCTGTCATTTGCTTTAGAGCTAACGTCAGTTTCCTTTTATCTTGTTCATCCTTCCACGTCCTTGATAACATCTGTCTAGTTGAGGACGCCAAATGCTTAGCATCTCTACGGCCCTTGAAGCAACTCACATGTCCATCTTCTCAACAATGAAGTCCTTGGTAGAGGCTTCGTCTGCGTCCTTGTTAGGCCCTGGTGATTTCTACTATCCAATGCCCTGTTTTTTCATCAACCTCCATCATGGCTTCAGTTTTCAATTTCTTTGGTTTACTCACCTTCCCAAGACATTTGCTTACCATATCCTCAATCGGTAATGAAATGGGAACTATGCTTCACTTCTTGCTGATTGAGTTTTCCAGCCACTTTAGGGAGACTGGTGTGTTCTTCGGCGGAGGTGTTTGAAAATTGAATTGATCAGGAATTATCACAGCACTCGAAGAGGTGATGTTTGTCTCAGGTTCCTTCTCTTTCTCAGTGTTGTCTATGTCAGGAACTTTAGATATCTAGCTATCCATGCTTGCCCTTGTTTCCTCTGTAGGATCAAGATCAACAATCACTTGATTTTTTGAATCCTTGCTGCCCTTCTTTTTGCTTCTGGATCTAGTAGCTCGAGTGGGAGGTGGGTTCTCTGTGACTTTCTTAAATTTCTTCTTTGAAGCACCTTCAGTCTTAATAGGACAATCAGCACCTGCAATATCAACAGATGGATTAGGAGGAGAATGTAACTGTGAAACAGTGTTTTCATGAGCGACTGAAATAGTCTCAGAATCAGGCTCTAGTGTTTTCCCAGCTCGGCGGTTCTTTAGCCATCTTCTTGTTCTCCTTATTACATTGAACGATCGATGTTGGATACTATCTTCCCCCTTTTTATTCCAATCTAACTCAGGAAGAAGCTACCCTTGAACTTTCTTTGCAAACTCTTAGTCCAACACATTTTCATCTTCTTCCTCCTGAACCCCAATGATATTCATTGCCAGGTTCATGGAAACGATTTGGTTCAATGTGAATCTAGACCATAACCTTCTCCTTACCTCAAATTCGTCACAACAATTCTCCCAGTAATCTTTCAGTTGAGGTATATGATGAAAGTTTGGATCCACATTTAAGTGTTCTAAGGCAAATCCCTTGTTGTCAAAGTTCTGCATAGCAGTGTATAACTGAAGGTTCAATTACCTGAATTCCAGCTCCATGTTTAGTGCATCAGATAGAGTTTTACAACTATAGTTACCCAGCTCAACTGGGAATACTACTCCAAACTTCCCTTTCTCCTTTAGTTTCTTATCAATGCGAGCCAATTGCCTACTCACTTCAATCAACACATGATTGTCAAGAGCATATCTGGGCAATTTAAAAGTTTTGTCGTCATATCCGCCAATCCTGAGGTATGTAAATTTGGTAAACTGAATGAAGTAACTCCCATCGATACTGACCAATTGCATTGCCTCATTTGACATCCTCTGATTTAATTTACCTTGAAGTTCATAGACCAGTCTCCCCAAAAAGATATCATTCACCCTCATGAAGTTCTCAGCATATTTCTCCTTTTGAAGGTGGGGGTAATACTTATAGATCTTCATTCCTTCTTGCCAAGGTTCGCTGTGAAGACCATGCCATTATCTGGTGGAGGCCAATGTATAGAACAGATAGGAAGACATATAAAAAACCTTGGACCCTATGAAATTAGATAAACCATCATGTAGCCTTTCAGCAATCACTTGGGCTCAGTCTAAGTACATTTGGCCTCCCAACTGAACTTGAATGTAAAAGTACATCCAATTCTCCCAATAGAATGCATGGGAATTCCCCTTGAGTCTGTTTAACAGTATGACAATGTCCCTCACTTCAACTATGAGGTGTTCTCTGGTCAAAGGTCTGGGTAACCGAGAACCACCTTTTTGCGTGTTCAGAGCCAATTTCTGGCAATTACACTCTTATAAGTGCTTGCCTTCTCTACAAAGAAAGAATAGGACGTACCAATGGACCAGTCCTCATAAGGCTCTCTCTCGGGAATTCCCATAGCAGTCATAATTGACTCTATCAATGTTTAACAGAGTGCTTCCATCAATTTTCAAGATGCGCCTATTTTGGGCATCGTACCTATTCATGCATTCTATCACCAATTCAAGGCAAGGCACTACAGAAGGGAAGGCAGCCACTTCAATCAAACTACTCTGCACAATTCTATCCATCATGGAGTCTAGCTCTAGGTTCCTTTCTCTTTCTAGAAATTCTCCTAGGTCAGCCTGAGCTAAGGAGGTATCATCAAGCTCCGATAAATTACTGACCAGATAAGAAGTACACCCAAGGCTTGGAAGGACTGACCTCATGGTGCTTCTTTAAACAACAACAACAATGGAGGAAGATATCTTTAGAACTCACCTGTTGCTTTCATCAATTTCCTGCAACTCCTGAAAATGGAAAGCTCAAATTACCTCAGTTGCCACTAGCTTCTTCAACTCTCAACGGTTTTCTAAATTAGGAATGAAATCATTACTCATACATAAAAAGGCGGAATTATCTCGATGAAAGACTTGCAGGCCTTGAAAGCTTGAAAACATCATGCAAATTAACTGTTGATCAACATACACCTGACACTTTATTTAATACCAATCACTTCCGCACAAAGGCTTATGTCTTCATGATTACTTCCCATAAATAAAATTTCAAATCCCGGAATACTTGAAATATTCTTCCCACGTGCCAAATGTCTCTTTGATTTTCCATTAAATAGCATGTCGCTACTTGCACAAAATGAACCTTGAACCACGAAGGTTCAAGTTCGTTGAATAAACAATACTGGACTAACCAAACGCACAGCGGCCCTAGACGCACTAAGACTCAAAAAAGCAAAATGAAACTTTTGAGATTGACAGATCGATGAACCTTGAACCTTGAATCAAAAAGGTTCAAAGGTTCAAGTTCAATGACTGATAATACTAACTGACTTTACAACGATGCCGCAAAAGAAAACAAGTGCGCTCAATGACTTTGTACCATGAACTTTGAACTTATCGAGCTTCAACGTTGGAAGTTCAACGAGCCAAAAAGGCATGAAACTTAAGGAGAAAAAGGGGGAAGGCTAAGGTCGACAATTGGACATGATAAAGTAACATAGGCAAAAATGTGGGGGTAAAAAGGCTCAAAAGAGGGAGCCGAAGTTCCCTCTCTCTTCTTTGCCTCACGCTCCTGCAAACATTCCCACCCAACCTCCGCTTCTGACCTATGGTCCTCTCTTGAGCCTTTAGAGCTCCAAATGATAAACGGTTAGAGGACATCCTCCCGTGGCTCCACTGTTTGGGAATTTAAACATAGGCAAAAATGTGGGTGTAACAGGGCTCAAAAGAGGGAGCCGAAGTTCCCTCTCTCTTCTTTGCCTCCGCTTCCATCTGCAACATTGCCTCACGCTCCTGCAAACACTCCAACAAACATTCCCACCCAACCTCCGCTTCTGACCTATGGTCCTCTCTTGAGCCTTTAGAGCTCCAAAGGCTAAACGGTTTGAGGACATCCTCCCGTGGCTCCACTACTCGCCAAAAACCATCATCATCCTGAATTTCCTTTCTTATTACGACATACCCCAGCAATGCATTCAATCCTTCCACCTAGTGATACACTCCTAAAACACCCATCTCACTTCTGCCTTAGAGCCAATTCAAAACCCCAAGCTTGAAACATTGCCACAATATCGGCATTAACCCGATATCTGTGCTCCGTTTTCAAGAATTCTTCACCTAGTAAGAGATCTGAAATTTGTTAGAACAAAGAGTCGTGGATCTTAAAAACAATCTTCAATCTTTTCTCTGATATCTCCCTAATGAAAGCCAGTTGTTGCTTGGCAGTTAGAGCAGTAAAATTCGCCTCCATGATAACCTCCTCTGTCGGCTCCCTCTCCAATGTTTCAAAAAACTGTAATGAAAATGCCCATCATCGCTCCTTTTAAAGGAGAAATTCTTGGTAATACCACCTCCAAAATAAATGCCTACTATACCAAATGTCACATCTAGCTCTACCTTGCAATGTGATGATGAAATTCTTGCAAAAAAACATGTACCTTTACAAATTTTGTCCCTTACTAAATTGTCCAGTCTCATCCAGGGGTACAGTGTGTCATCATTCATAAACGATGTTCCCCATTTCAGAGTTGATCTGCCACTCCGTTACCTGATCTAAACAAGTGGGTAATTCTAAAGTCCTTAAACAACTTCAATAATTTGCAGATGGAAATTGTATATTTATTGATATTCCATACCAATGTGTTGCCCTTCTTCAATGCATTTATAATTACCATGGAGTCTCCCTCCAAGTGGAGCTTTTCAAATCCAAGTTTTTTCGCCATCAAAATACCTTCATAGCCTGCTTGGGCTTCCGCCATGTTATCTGTCCCATCCTGTAATTTTTTGGCTCCAATTACGATTATATTGCTTCTCGAATCCCTTGCCACAAAGCCTAATCCAGAGGGGCTTGGATTCCTCTTTGAAGCGCCATCGAAATTGACTTTGATCCAACCATCCTCCAAGGGGTCCCACTTCACCTCCTTACTAACTACCGAGTTGGAATTAACCCCATGAAGCCCATTAATGAGCCTATCACATTGTTTTTTGTAACATGCTAAATATCTCAAAATCAAAAAAAAATAGCCAATTTCCACCACTAGGATAATTCCAAAGTGATAAAATAAAAATCTGCACTTTTCATTACTTCTAAAAACTGAAATAGAAATGAAATTATTTCTCACATGTGTGTGTATTGCCAATAAATAAATTCAAATGCTCTTTTTCTTTGCATAATGAAATGCAATAACAAAAGAGAGAGATAGAATTTACTATTTCTTTCTTTCCATCGTGAAATCTCTTACAAGCCTCAGCATTATTGGGAGAGGAAAAAGCATCATCAAGTGCTTTACCTCCCAACCATAGACCTGCAGTCCCCCACACACCTTCCTACTGAAGGTGACCCTACCCTTCACAAGGGTGCAGACAAACGAGCTAGGCATAATTGTCATCTGAGCCTAGTGTTTAGAACCTACACAACTCCTAGTTTGTCACACATTATAGGTACCTCAAAGTAGTATGACCATTTGACTAGCACGTAAATTTGGTTCGTGTGGACTGACGGTCGCATGCCACTGCACAGTGCCACCTTGGCCAAGGTTTAAAAGGATGCAAGCACGTTCACGTGCTATTAGTATTCACCACCTTTACTTGACTTGTACAAAAACAGCACACATCAACTGACTCATTGGTCTAACAACCAACGATACACTAACTGCCAAATGTCTACTGATATTAACTTTCATAACGACTTTCAAGCAAGGTCACACGAGGACGCATCCCTTGTCCCCAAACCCCCTGCTCTCGTCCCCTCGGCGTTTCTAGGAAGGAGGGACGCAAAGGGGACGTCCCCCTCCCATCCCCAATGAGAACCAAAACAATGTATTCAAATTTCAAATGTATGAGTATCAAATATATGAGTCAAAACAGCTATCTAATTTCAAATGTGTGAGAATCAAATATATTCCATGAAATACACATTAAAAGTTACAGTTGTTTAATTTTCTAAGGCATGCCAAGTCTGAATCTCAATACTATGCTTGAAGTGTTTCATTCTTGAGTTTTGAAATTGAAAAAATGCACTATTTTATTTCTTTGTATGATTGTACTTTATTTGCTCTAAAAATGTTTACCATTTGGCACTAACCGTAGTGGCTACTATTGGATGACCCACTTCTGCCCCAAAGGGTGATAGTGACCCAGATGGTTCAGAGTCTTTTGATATTGATAGGCCGATGAAGCTTAGTTTCATTGACAATTGGATTTTGATGTTTGAGACTTCTGGATGCATGTTTGAGATTTTAAGACATTGATAGACCATGGTTTTTTATGTTTGAGACTGCTGTTATAATGCTTTATTAAAATTTATTATGTTATTATACTACTGCTCTCATGATTTATTTACATATTGATATTATTATTATCAATTAGTGACATATTTCTCTCTCTTTCCCTATACACACACATACACTGAAATATCCCAAACTAGGATATTGTTTCAAAGTTTACAAATCTGATTTGGGTTTTCGATTCTTGACGTGTTTTGCTTCATTTCATTGCAAAATAACAACATGAAAACATGCAAAGGAAACGATATAGATTTCCTAGAAAATAAGTGATTTCAAAGACAAATCTATTGACAATGATTCTGATATAAAACATGCATGGATGTTACATCAGATATATTGTTGTTACAATGCTAGAACATGCATTAAATATCCTCCAAAACCTGTTTAAAACGATGCAAATTTGCTCAATGATGAACCCTGAGTGAGCCCACCTCTCAAGTAGTGTTGGGTTTCCATCCAACCTACGAATATCCAAGGGTTTCCGTCCTTAAATATGGCTGCTAGTGTCAACCAGCAACAATGAAGAAATTATCAAGTATCAAATCAACATATCATAATAGAATGAGACTCAAAACCCCAATCGAATGTTTTATTAAAATCCCCAACCAAAAAGCTATCAATTTCCTCCTTCTAATTCTTTTATTTAGCAACTTAGGCAAATAATAATATTTGCCTCACATTTAGTAGTTCACCCCTATGGCAAAGTAAAGACGTAAGTCATAACTTAAGTTGGACCCTTTTAATAATTGCCAATGAATAATTAAATTCATTTTAGCACTAACTATTGCTTTTTCCACCTGTTATTTAATTAAACACTTAACCCCCTTTATTAACTTAATGCTTTAGCCTATGGGGAGAATAGATAATAGGCTAGCGTTAGTCTTTATTTATTTATTGATGTGTTAGGCAAAAAGGGGACATTACAGTCCTCCCTTCCCGAAGATTGCTTGCCCTCGAGCAATCCGCGCCTGCATGTTGAAACCAAATGTTACTAGGATATTGTGTCAAAGTTTACAAATCTGATTTGGGTTTTCGATTCTTGACATGTTTTGCTTCATTTCATTGCAACATGCAAACATGCAAACATGCAAAGGAAACGATATAGATTTCCAAAAAATAAGCAATTTCAAAGACAAATCTTTTAACAATGATTCTGATATAAACCATGCATGGTTGTTACATCAAACATACTGTTGTTACAATGCTAGAACATGCATAAATTTTCCTCCAAAACCTGTTTAAAATTATGCAAATCTGCTCAATGATGAACCCTGAGTGAGCCCACCTCTCAAGTAGTGTTGGTTTTCCATCTAACCCACAAATATCCAAGGGTTTCCGTTCTCAGATATGGCTGCTACTGTCAACCCAGCAACAATGAAGAAATTATGAAGTATCAAATCAACATATCTTAATAGGATGAGACTCAAAACCCCAATCAAACCTTTTATAAAAATTCCCAGCCAAAAAGCTATCAATTTCCTTCTTCTAATTCTTTTATTTAGCAACTTAAGCAAATAATAATATTTGCCTCACATTTAATAATTCACCCCCATGGCCTAGGAAAGACTTAAGTCATAACTTAAGCTGGGCCCTTTTTAATAACTGCCAATGAATAATTAAATTCATTTTAGCAATAACTATAGCTTTTCTACCTTTTATTTAATTAAACACTTAACCCCCTTTATTGACTAGCATTAGTCATTATTATTTATTGACGTGCTAGGCAAAAAGGGGACATTACACACATTGTCATCCCTTATTTTTGACCCTCCAAGAAACTTCCCAAAAATGCATCCCCTACCGTCCCCCATCCTTGTCCCCAAGACACCATGGAACATAGCCTTCAAGGGATTGTGACATGCTAACAAGCAACAACTCAATTGTCTACTAACTCAAATGGTCATAACAACCTTTAAGGGATTGACCACATGCAGGTTAACTCAAATGACATACAGTTAACTTTTCAAACTGAATTAAGCTTTCCTACCCACTTGACATCTCAAGGGTGCTTATAGGCTAACTGCTGTTTTTAAATCACAGTAATATGTTATGCATAATTCATTATATCTGTAATAAACTTGATATTTAGGCTAATTAAACCTTTTCTACTAACCGAATGGAGTGATGACCATCTGGCCTAATTTACAAAACCACCCTAAGAGACTATACTGTCCCTTCTTTGCACCTAATCAGATGAATAGTCCATTAGCCTATTTTTGAGTCCTGATAGGCTAAGTGGTGTGGGTTAAGGGACTCTACGTCCTAGTTGAGTTTGTGCAGGAGTTTCCGGATCTTTCTGGCAGGGGTTTCTATTTTTAGCAAGAAGCTATTTTAAGTACATACTATTTATAGTAAGTTAGTGGACCACCAGTTATTCAGTAGTGCAAAGCTTCTATTTATATCTTTGGTGAGCTTAAAGGTTTCAAAGAAATATTTGATTGATGGGCCTTTTAATCTTTTAAAATGTTGTTTTTCAGCCTCAGAAAAGTACCCCATGTCCTAGTCGGACAACGTTGTTTTTAAAAGAGGACCAATGTATGTACTAGACATAAGGCTTTTATTATGCCTTGGAAATTGGACACATAAGGAAAGGTTAAAAACAATTTTAGAAGAAATGAATTTTAAGAAACAAGGGCGAACACTAAGTGAGAGATACAAGGAGATGTAAATAAGTTAAAAAGAAACTCAAAAAGGAGCGTTAGCTTTTAGGGGAAAATGGTTTTCAAATGTGAGTTGCCCTAATCCTCTCCCTTATTCTTTAAAAGGACACTTTTGGCCCTCATTTCATCATCTTGGTTTTGGCGACATAATTAAGTGTTGCTGGAGTGATTCCAGAGAGAACAATATGCTAGTTTGAGGGTGAAAACCCTCAGCTGGGACACCGGTTTCAGTGGTGAAAGATCCACTCAAGCTGGCTCTATTAGAAAAACAGAGTTTGAAGTTTTTGGTGTGTGTTTTGGGTGTGGAGATGAAGATTTTCAGTGTGTTTTGAAGTGGGTTTCCAGTCCATTTTGGTATGTGTGTGGCTTTCAGTGTGTTGGTGATCATTTTTTTCTTGTTGTAGAGAGTTAGTGTGCATTGGGTTTCAATCTCAGTGTGCTGGGCTTGATATCAGTTTTCTGGGCATGTTTATTTGAGGTGGCTGAAGCATGTTTCCTAATATAACTCTTCGAGAGTTTCAGATCTGCTTCTGGCTATTGTCCAAAATATTTCCTTGCAGCTTAGCAATGTGTTTACATATATAACATGAGGGTTTGAGCTTAATATTGTTATTCCCTAGCACAAACAAGCCCAAGAAGGAAGTGCCAGGTTGGCCATTGGAAAGTGGGAAAACAAGATTGTTTTGTGTTGAAGGCAGCAAATCATTATACTTGAGGCATCTAAGGCTTACTCTCAGTTCTGGTTCAGTTCGAAGGTTAAAGAAGTGATGACGATTTTCACATATAAATCGTCCTTGGGCCATTGTTAAATCTGCTATTATCAGGTCTGCAATACTTATGAACTGGGCGTGTATTGCTGCTGTTGAAGCGTTATCGAAGCTGGAAACTTCTGAGCATATCTCATCAAATAGCAGTCATTTCCACGTCTGATGTATTGAACAGAAGTTTAATTTTCAGTTTATAGTTGGAATGCTAAATTGATTGTAATGATTTCCTAAATGAATCGATGCAAGGAATGTTTATCTTCTCTTGTAATGTTATTTCTATGTATGCAGTTGACTGTGAATGAATGTTGAAGTAAACAATCAGCGAACTACCTGTTTGGTTCACAAAAACATTAACTTTTTTTAAAAAAATCGGGGGGCAGACATTACAGAGACTTATCCTGCCAAGTAATTTTAACTTAATTATTGGGAGTCGCACTCAACTCATACAAAGGTTTCGTAATGATGCATGGAATGTAGATTACATGCAACAAAATTCACTTTGTTTCCTGATTCCTTTCTCCATTCTGTTCTGTTACAGCTGGCTTTATAATTCTGAGACTAAGTCTCTACATTATTTAACCAGATCAAGATAAAGAAGCCGATAAGAAAGACCGTATTAAAGTTACAGAGATAAGTTTTCATTTCGAAGAACATTTCTATATTGATTTCTTTACATCAGATAAGCTACAGTTCTATACTTGATAATGGATACTCCTTGATTAATAACAGCCACGCAATGTAAATCGAAACTTGATTATAATTACTCTTTTTATTCTACAATAGAATGCAATCGATACTTGACTACGATTGACTCTTTTGATTCAAAACAGAAAGCAATCGATTCTTGATGATGAATTACTCTTGATTCAATACGGAAATGCAATCGATTTCTCAATGATGAATTCGATACAAAAATGTGAATCGATTCTTGGTTATGCATATGAACATTCAACTTTAACTCAATACAATATGATAATGGCATTCCAACTTATGATTCAACTAAGAAAAACAGATTGATAGGGGATCAGCATGCAATACTGATATTGTGTTATTAATCAATCACCAAGTGATCTATAGCAGCTCTGTCGTATAACATGCAGACAGAAATGTTCTTGAACCGAGTGAATATAAAGAAGAAGCATCTTTCAATTATGACGCCCATTTTATTATTACCATCTATGCTTTAAGAAACCCCTCATCTCTGCAAGACAAGGTACAGCAAGGAAGAGAGTTACAATCTTGTAACTCCCCACCGCAGTGAGGATGGGTGTCAGTAAACCGCCACCCTTGGTTTCCCTCCATGCAAATCAGCTTGAAGCCTTTGAAAAATGAAATTAAATTCTCAAATTATTGATGTTATAATGATGATGTATTTATTCACTAAGTTTAAAAGCATGGCACCCTGCCTTTCATCCAGCAACTGAGACCTTCAATACGATGCCTTTGTGGTTAAGGCTTCCTAATCTTCCCCTGCACCTTTGGTTTGAATCGTTGTTGGAAGAGGTTGGGAATTTGTTAGGTGATCTTTTAATGGTTGATTTGGAGTCTTCCAATCTGCTTCACTCTACCTTTGCTCGAATCTTGGTAGAAATGGATGTCTCTGCCGGCCTCCCAGAGGCAATTTCGATTAAAACTTCCAAAGGATTTTGGACACAATCTTTGGACTATGAGAATGTTCCCTTTAGATGCAGACGGTGCTTCCAAACTGGGCATCTGGCTGCACATTGCAGCAGGGATAAGAGATCCAAGGCGACATCGTGGTGGTAAGATGCCACTGAACAGCACTACACAGTAGAGAAGAAAGGGGAAGAACATAAGAGCTTCACACAGGTGGCTGCCATGGCGAAGACTCAGATGCCCCCAGAGACAGCTCATGTGGAGACCCCATTGAAAGTAAGCAACGAGAAACCTATGCCAGCTGATCATGCACTGGGCACTTCTCATGATCATGGGGTAGGGACTGGCACACCAGCAGGCATCGAGAAAATACGACCGTTGGTGAATAAGGGTTCAGGTCCGAAGGCTAGAGTAAGTGTGAATCGGACAGAGAGACTCAGTGAAAAGGGGAGTGGGTGAACCCCAACGGTCACATCCTTAGAGGGGCTGAAAGAGGCTTTTGTTGCTGAGGATGGATGGTTTACGGTGAAAGCGAAAAAAGATAGGAAACATAAGAACTTTGATATGGTTCTTCGCTCCCATTCAAAAGGAGTGGCTGAAAGTAAAACATAACTTGTAGGGTACAAATATTTTTGTCTTTCAGTCCTTTATGCTGTTTTATTGGAATCTTGGGGAGGTGATACCCCTACTTGTTATCACCCTTGTATCGGGCCAAGCTTTGCCCGTTTGACTCAATAAATCACAACACCTATTACCAATCAAAAAAAAAATGATGATGTATTTATATAATTATATATAATGGAGCTACATACCTTTTATATGTATATGTATATGTACACATATACGTATACATATATGCATATGTATACGCACATATGTATCGATCACATGACTTCACGAATGCATGTATGTATATACACATTTATATGTACATATATATTTTATGCTCTTCGCTTGCATGTGTGTGTGTGTGTCTATATATATATCTAAGTTACCGATTCGGGTGCGGGTGCACAGATGCGCGAAATGTTTTTTTTTGGGGGGGGGTTTGGATGCGTTATATATATATATATATATATGCAAAGAAATGC
>MU226453.1:1191444-1206439 GCA_018584345.1 Thuja plicata
ATATATATATATATATATATATATATATATATATATGTCATCTCAATAATTGTCATTATATTAATAATGCTTCATGATAATAATAGAGAAGAATAGATATCAAATGTTTATAGGCCATTCAACATTTGATCTCATCGATTGGAATCATCCGATCGAAGCTACAATCATTAACACTCTCTCTTAGCCAAGGAGGATGATTTCTATCCAGATAAACAATACAGTGTACTAATGTATCGCGAAGAAAGAATATTACCTCTATGTAATATTCGAAGTTATGGTCTACATAGATATCAAAATGACATCCACCATAATAGATGTTATCTCACAATATCATCAAGAGTATGGTATGTCCACGAATATCAACCACAATGATATCATCTCATGATATTAGGAGTAATGGCCTACGAATATCAAGTCTCATGATATTCACCAAGTACACACGATGTCCATAAGGTATGTGCACAAGTATCATGCAGTGTGATGCCTACCATGGGAACATTATATACATGGTTTGTTTACGGATGTTAATCCACCATGGTATATCAATACAATACAAGTTGTAGATATCTATATGACAATATCTATCTCTCAACTGATATTGATTTACAAGATATGATCTATCATGATCTACTTAGATATCAACCATATGATATCCATCATGATAGAAGATCAAGTTATTGTAAGATCGTCACCTTGCAATAATTGCCCGAAGTACAAGTGATAATCATTTAGAAGTCGTCACTTCTTCATGATGTACACAGGGGCCCATGAAGTCATGAAATCTCACACATGACAATAAAAGAGTTTACACATTAAACATCTTTTTAGAATATATTAGTACAACAAATTAATCTCAGATACAATTTCATTTCTACCATAGCAAGCTCACCTCTGAAGTATTTCACCTTTGTTTTGGCGAGAGGCTTGGTGAGAATGTCTACTATTTGTTCTCCTGTACTAATATATCTCAACTGGATAACATTCCCTTCCACCATGTCTCTATCATAATGATACGGAATTTCAATATGCTTTGATCTGTCATGGAGTACTGGATTCACTAAAGGCTTTATACAACTCTGGTTGTTATAGTGAATGATAGTGGGATCCAACGATTGTCCAAACAATTCTATCACGGATTCCGATATTACCTCTCAGAGAAGAATGCTACAAGGGATTACACCCCAAACTTCTCCCTCACAGAGAAGAATTCATTAACAAGGAATTGTACAGCAACCATTTCTCTCACACAGGAGAATGTATTAAGGTACATCTCAAGACATCACTGATGATGAGACTCCCTCTTAGCAAGAGCTTTGTTCTCCACAACTTCAAGCTTGTCTCAAACAATACACAAACTTCACTTTGGCGGGAGGCTTGGTGAGAATATTGGTCGTCTGTTCTTCAGTGATAATGTATCTTGACTAAATAGCATTCCTATGCACCATATCTCTAATATAGTTTGCATCACTCTTGGTGAACCCCAAGCTATCAAGAATGTCATGACCTAGGTGACCGCATAAAGGTATTTCAGCCTACACACATGGGACTCCATCCCATGAAACATAGTTCTCTGCTACAATTTCCTAATCACTAGAGAACCATCTTAACTTGATCTACTCCCTCTGAATCGAGATCCTCTGATTTCTACTGATGCAGATCCTCTAGCTGCTCTCTCTATCATAGAAGCATACCCTGCGCACATACTCCAATCATTGAAGATGTCTTGTTTCATGAGACTCTTATTATTTGGCACATGATTATTTGTTCAATGATCACAACATTGTTCACAGGAGCAGTTTCCTGTATACGAATGTACTTGTTTGATTTCATACTAACATGAGTGAATGTAATAAACTGTGGATTAATCCCCAGGCTTGGCAACACCAAACATTCATGATAATGTGGCTCCCTTCTGAAGCTCCAAGTACATGTGTAAACCTCCTAACCTCCTTGTTCAAGGTTGTTTCTAATTAATGTGTCAGACTCCCTCTGAATGTTATTTCCTCCTCTTCGAAGAAATGTTTTTAGCCATCAACTCAGTCCCGTGACTGCAAGCATCAAGTTCTTTCTCCCTTGAATGCAATCTCTTATGCTTCTTGATCCGTCCTGAAAGCATTTTAGAGAGAAATCACAAACAATTCATAAAACTAAACTATCCCGAAGGGAAATATTAATGATATAAGCATGCAAGATTTACTATCCCAATGTTTATAGCATGGATTAATGACTCAAAAATATTCATGAACAATATTCAAGGATAACAGATGATTATCTCTTATTTGATAGATCTCAAAACCTTAGTCTTCTTTCACTACGGGAGTGACACGATAGGAGCGATCAGGCAGTATTCATAGAGCATCGATCAGGACTAGAATCACAAGCCTCTAGTCGGTAGCATCCATTTCGTCATAATCCTTCATACTGTGCTACTGAAATGATATTCAAATCACATTCTCAATACTCATCGATTGCATAACATTTGCACAACTGTATTCATTTCACAACTACATGGAGAGAACATTGCCACAATTTTATTGTTACTTGATTCCATTAAAATTTGTGATCTATTACTTCCTTATACTGGGAATATTTAGTAACAAATGCCCAGACTTATGTCAGCGAACAACAATCGAAAATTGGAACATCAGATTGTTGATGTCTGAATGCCCCAAACAGAATTCCCGCAAATATTCAAGGAAAGCCCCAAGACTTCATTATGGTAGTATCAATATCCATATATTCCTGACAAGGAACCACACTCTCATTGCTACACCAAAACTGGAATAGCTTCGTACTGAACAATCTCCAACATTTATCTCTCTAACTCCACGGCCTTCTCTATACTCTAAAGATCTCCAAGACTATGTTTCGGATTAAGTAGATGACTCATATAACACTTGTCTTAATTCCCTAATAGAAGCCGATGAAAAACATGAAATTGGCACTATGGAATATCCAAGTCGTACTCCAGCGACGAAGATATACACCTCAGTCTTGAATGGCTCCTGAACATGCAGTCGACAACTTCAGGAATCACCAGTTTTGTAAATCATTACCTTGCCGCAATGGTAAATTGTAATAGAAGCAATTTAACAAACAAGAAACCATGCTACCATTCATGGAGGCACTAGAGTGACTATATGTGCTTTGTATGACACTTCAGTGTCAAAACCACATCAAGAAAAGAGAAAACAACACTTCATGGAATAACATCACCCTACAGCCAACTCTCACGACAGTGGCAAAACTAATATAATTGAAGTGCAAGTGTTACCCAAAACTATCGTCACCGTCGATCATAATTTAGAAATATTTTCAAAGACTTCGCTGCTACCATGATACTATCGGCGACAATATGTAGGTGTTTGGTGTGATGAACGATGAACCCATACTTTCCTTTCTTTTTCTTTTTCTTTTTCTTTTCAATATAACGGTTTTTCCAATTAATTTTTCGCAGACATTAATCTTCCACCAAATAACATTTGATATGGTATATGAATAAGTTTGGATGTAATATTTACTCCCGTCAAATAAGAGGCCAAATCAGGAGACGGGGCCCATAATTTATTTTAAATGAGAAACCATTATATCAATCGGCTTTTATAGTAACAAGCCACAATCATTTCAGACTACTGGAATCCCAAATAATAATTTCCATTTGTCAGGCAGCATTGTATTTTATTAAATCCTCCTCAAATATTTGACAAACTTAATAGACACAGAAGTAATCTTGATTAAAAAAGAACCAATCGTAGTCTCCAAGAAGGTCTATCCTCAAGCCGAACCAATATTGATGCAAGCCAAATACAAAGTGAAGTCAACAATAATGTGAATGCACTGCCTAGGGTCCTCAAGCTTGAATTCTCCAAACTAAACACCATAGATTGTCTAAATGCAAGCTAGCTGCAAGTATAATCGTGGGATGCTCAATCTGGGAATAGAATGCCCAATCTTTTCAATGCGGGCTCACTAATCCTTTACGCAAAACACGGGCTAATAGGTGTAGCGCCAACTGCAAACTTCTAGACACAGGCTTGCTGAAGAATACACTGATCTGCTAATGAAGGAACAAGCCAATCACAGTAATCCACCACCAATGATACAGGTTGTGTCAAATCAATCAGCTAACAAAGCAAATCCAACCACGACAGAAAAAGCCTTCTGATCCAAATGTTATTTTCTAAGTGTGTGTATGAAAGGCAACGAACATATAGCAGGTCCAATGATCGATATAGCTCCCGTCGCTCTCCAAGTTATTCTCCATACAGGGGAGATCGCTATGGTTCACCAATGCACTCACCATTTTACGATAGAAGGTATGGAAGGGATCGATCAGTGTCATCATACTATAGCAGACGTGATAGATCAGTGTCCCCATAAGGAAGACAAGATAGGTCTCTTTCTCCATACAGTGGGCGAGATCATTCAATATGATGAAGGGTGCTCCCCTTATTAACACAAACACACAACAAAATCGAGAATAACAAGATTTGCAAAGACAGGAAATGGGCTTTCTATTATCCACCATGAAATGAAATTACAATATTCTGAAATATAACATGCACCTTCAGAAATGCAACATGCACAGCCACATGGGCATTTTATAACAATAATCTGCAAGCCAAAGCCACCAGCTGCATAACCCAGAACTGCCCTAGGCAACCCTATGGGCCTTCAATATATAGGCAATTTTAACCGCCCAAGAAGACTCTAGAAATTAAACCCTAAAGTTTGAGGCCAACCATCCCTAAGATATTATTATTCATTTTTTTTACATAAGAGTAGGCCCAAACAACTTCGAAACCCATAAAGAAATTTTGAAGAAACTTTTAACATTTTCAAGTTCAAGTAGCGCAACTTCCGGAGACCATAACTCATCAACCGTTGACACGATGGGCTGCCGTAACCCCATTTTAAAAATGCCACAAAGTGTTCTACAATAAATCACTCAGGCTTTCCCAGTCAACCAAAGTTTTGACCCCATTCGGAGCCTCTAAAGCCTTCAAAACTGAGTTCGAAGTTTCTGTACCCTGCTGCCAATACTGAAAATATCCAATATCTACAAAACTAGACTTGATCTAGCAATGAAACTTTACTAGCAGGCTGATACAATCAAAGTGAATCTTCAGTGAAGAAAATAGAACATTCTGAGCTCAAACGGAAAACTTACTAAAAATAGTAACTTTCCAAAAATAGTAACTGCACAAAATAGCCCTTATTGAAAAGAAACAAGAAAATCTTTTTGGGTGATGCAAGATTGCTCTTACACCCAGGATGCTCTTGCATCACAATATCACCTTATGCCAGGCACCAGCAATAACCATTTCCATATTCTAGGCGGCTTTGAGCACTGTCACCATATCACAGACGTGAACAATCTATTACTCTGAATTCCCCGTATTCCAGTAGAGATTATTCCAGCCCAATAGTAATCTAATCGGATCTTCTTAACCTTGCTCTGATACCATGTTAAGATTTTGATCAGATTTTATTTTAGTTATGTTTCCTAGATATATAATGTAATGCTTTTCACTTGAGATAATATGGATATATATCTCTGTTGTAACTTGTTATAATACTTGTAGATTTTTGTACGTTCAAGTTACACATTCAATGAGTATATATATAATGTAAAGGGACATGTATCTCGTAGGGACATGCCTCTACATGAACTATGTTCATGTCTCTACGTCATGTCTCTTGTTAACTATTTGTTATCGTTAATATATATCATTGATTGATTCGATAATGATCGAATAACAACTTAATAATAATGATGCAAGATATTGATAATTTTCAGCGCATATAATATAAACGGCGACAATCAATTTAGGTATCGACATCCATTATATTGATATCAACATTGTGTGGTGGCCGATGGTTATCGGTTGTGATAACCAGAGTCACTAAAGATTGTGGTCATCACAGTCGATAACATTATCGGCTATGCCAATTTCTATAACTTGCATTTCGTCCATCTCATTGATTATTAAGTCGATTTCCATAATCGACATTACAGTCAATATAACATATGAAATCTTTATATTATCAAGAATATATATATATATATATATAATATATATCTCATATATATACATATATTTTTATTATATATATATACATATATACATATATATATATGTATGTCATCTCAATAATTGTCATTATATTAATAATGCTTCATGATAATAATAGAGAAGAATAGATATCAAATGTTTACAGGCCATTCAACATTTGATCTCATTGATTGGAATCATCCGATCGAAGCTATAATCATTAACAACTAGTATACCCTGTTTTGCATGGTAATGTTGTTGGACAAGGGAAGATCGGGCTTCATTTGCACTAAACAAAGGCAGGAAATGTTTTTAGCATATACAAATTTGAATCAAATGAAAAGGCATATAGAGGGCCACACGTGGTGTACTTACATGGTTGGGTCCGATTATGGCCATAGTTGGCCTTATGTTAGGACTCTTACCACTGTTGCTGTTTATGATTTTGATACTTTAAGTAGCTTAGAAACTGTTAATGCTATTGATAGCCCTAAGTGGCCTTTTCTTAAGACACTAATTAGGTTGGATGGCTTGCTAAACATGAATTCCAGAGGCACTAGTTTCTTTTTGATGATGCAGCTGCTGGTTATGTTTTGATGTTTTTGATATTCGTAGTTTTCTGTTAATGTGTTGTTAATGTGCTGCTACTATCTATCGTGCCTACTTTACACCCTCTGGGCTGTTGTGTAAAGGGACAGCACCTTCGTTCTGCTGCTTTTAATATCAAAAACATATCCCCCCCTTTGTGAACCATCGTCCTCAATGATTGAGTGTCCACATAATTATTCATAAAAGTTTGCTGAAATAAACATCACATGGAGTTTTCTTTAGCCAAAAGAAGAATTGAACAGACGAGGAAATATCTGAAGGATTTCATCATAAACCCCCCAAGTGGCATTATCTTCTGCTCATTGCTCCCACTGGACCTTGCATTGTGTAATCTCATGGTTACTGATCCCACATGAATACTCTATTGGATGCATGAATTTTGAGGTGGTTAACTCTCATTTTTCATGGAAGCAATCATATTAGTAATTTTTTTACGAAGTTTAAATGTTGATTTGTGCTTTTGCCTTCTAATCTATAGTGATTCCATTGCCCTCTATTTTTTGAGTTTGTAGTTTGTACAAGCCAAAATACTCTATTAAAATTTTAAAAAGAATACAATGGTGTGATGAGTAAGCTTATTCCTAATAACAAATTTACCAAACTATGTTGTTTTATCAGGATTTGATTATGTAGTTTTGGAATCAAATTCATTCGTCCAAATATCATGAGTAGTGGTTCACACAAACCCATCTCTCATGATTATGAATAGCCCACTTGACACTAATTGTGTCTTTTACAGAACTTTATACCTCAGTGGTACCTAAGGATATTTGTTGCTATAGCAGATACCCAATGAGTCTTACTTTTCATAATCATTACAATTAAATTTGCATGCATAGTCCTGGCACACCAAACAAGCTCCCTCCCTAAATCACACAATCCGCCAAAGCATGTGTCTGGCACAAGTTCATTAAGTTTGTAGCCTCCTACCCATCTCCATAATGATTACCTTTTGTGTTTAATATGACCAACAAGGTTCAAAAATCTGTTATGTTAAAAAAGTAATTTAAGAAGAGGAGCGATGGTAACATCTATACAGCATTCTGGCTGCACTTTTGCAAAAGTAATTATTAATATGTAAAATCCAAAACATGATACATTCGAATTTGAATTTTTAAAAAATCGCAAAAAAGTCCATCCAAAATGCTGGGAAGCCACAGGCCAGGGGGATGAGGAAATTATCATGTTGCTCAACAATAGCTTTCTATAACATATGACAATCACAAAAAGAAGCCATGCATATATCTTATTGGAAGTTATGACACCAAAAAAACAGAAATATACTATGATATAAGTACAAGAGAAATCAAGAGGAAAGAATAAAATGCGTACCGGGCATCAAATCGGTCATGCCAAGTATCCTGTTTAGAGGGTGAACTAAATTTACTAAACGTGGCGCCATAACTTTTGTGGATGATTACCAATAAGCCTGGAAAGAGAGAAATATAACAAGACGGTCAGACCATTTTGTGTGTTACAAAATTATTTGAAAGTTAAGCTTAAAATAAATCCCTTGCACATATCTTTTCTGCATTAGCGGAATGATGGAAATCACATTCTCTGAAATTCTCAGGTTTATTTCTGAGATAATATCTGATAAATACTTAATTAATGCATAGGAAAGAACTAGTTCCTCTTAGGCCTTATAAACCTTAGGAACCTAATTTTTAATCTTTCAATTAGTAGAATACTAGTTAAACCTGAACAAGTGAAATGATTCTCTAACGCCACTTTCTTTCAATCTTGTGCTGATATCAAAGCACATATAAACTTCATACTCCTATCAAATAAAGTCACAGGTCAGGGGTGATACGGTTCTAACTTTAACCTTAGTAGGCGAAAGATTCAGAACCATGTGCACAGGTTAACAGTAGGCAATATAAGTCACAGGTCAGGGGTGATAAGGTTCTAACTTTAACCTTAGTAAGCGAAAGATTCAGAGCCATGTACACAGGTTGACAGTAGGCAATATCTCTATTATACCCAGTACAGGTCCATATTAAACACAGATTAAGATAGACCAAGAAGATATCGAAAACAAAAACGACTCCTGGTGCCAAACCCTGTGTTTTACTAAGTGATATGCTTAGTTTGGATGTGTGGACGCAAAACCATAATCAGTGGCTCACTTATATATTTAATATAGGTGCATTATCAGTCTGTTACTGTTGAACTAACTCGTGTGGATGAACAGTGTCATTCAGCGCATTGCAATGGATTTTCACAAATGGGATGAACCAGACCAAAAGTTTTAAGTTTTCAACTCATTTAGGTAAAGTCTAAGAAGATCACTGATAAAGAATACACTCTACTTAATCCTTTCAAGCAAAACTTATTTGAACAGTGTTGCCTCGATCATGCAGAGTGTCGACACTAACAAATTGCTCAAATGCCTTTTCTATTCAACATTCGGAGTCGCAAACACCGAGTCAAACTATCAACACGAATACAAAAAGTGTCCTGTGGAAACGCATGGCAATACCCAAACTATGCAATTTTTCGGTGGAATCATGGCATTAGAAATATGAAACATGTCGACCAGGCGAGGGCATCGAAGTGAAAATAAAATAGAACTAACTTACACAAACTGTAGCCGCCCTTGCCCAAATGTAACTGTGAAGTCTTGGGTTACTGTGCAAATTAAAATAAATCCAAACATCTGCCGTACTTCTAACTGTGGAATGATAAACCCAGTGTTTAGCACAACGGCACTTGCTACAAATCCTTTTTGATTGAACACTTAAATTACGAATATTAGCTTCACGTTCACCATTTTTGATTCTCCGACCTCAATTTTATTAGCTTTTCGTTGAATGCTCGCCCTACTTGGGGTTCATATAAGTCCCCTGCGTAAACAACACAGACACTCCAGGATCAGGAAATGAAACTATTCCGATCAAATCAAATGACAGGCATAGGGACCTTTAAAATATAGGCTATGTTGTTTAGTGTTGTGGACGTTAAAATTATTTTCTTCTTTATGTTCTACATATTTATTTACTTCAAAGATCAAAAAAAATTATTCATTAAATTAAACTATGCCATTTAGTGGCAAAGTTATTGTACTTTGAGTTATGGGGTTCATATAAGTCTCCTGCGTAAACAACACAGACACTCTAGGATCAGGAAATGAAACTATTCCGATCAAATCAAATGACAGGCATAGGGACCTTTAAAATATAGGCTATGTTGTTTAGTGTTGTGGACGTTAAAATTATCTTCTTCTTTATGTCCTACATATTTATTTATTTCAAAGATCAAAAAAAATTACTCATTAAATTAAACTATGCCATTTAGTGGCAAAGTTATTGTACTTTGAGTTATAAAACTAATATTATGTCATTTAGTGGCAAAGTTATTGTACTTTGAGTTTAAATCCTCTAAAATCACAATAAAACTAATAATAATAGGTCGGACTATGTCATTTATCAATATTTTTTAAGATTTTTATATTTTTTAAAATAAATATATTTCTTATAAAAATTATAAAGAGATTATATTTAAATAAAATTTTGAAGTATACGGATTAGGACTTTTTTGGGCGCTCTGCAACTTGCTAGATTTGATTGAGCAAGTGGCGGCCAACTTGACCCTCTGTACACGGGGCATCTTAAATGCGCAGATACTTGCCTAGGTGATATGGGCTCGACATCAGATGGTTTGAATTCATCTATTATTGCAGGAGGAGGAGAGGAGAGAATAAACCCTAAGGCTGCATGTAGTGGAGAGGAGAATAAAACCTTCAAACAAGTGGCGGTTGGTGTCCCAATCTGCAAGAATGGCGCCAGATTCATCGACAAGAACCAAGAAGGCGATGGAATCGGTAGGGGGCCAGGAGGTAAGGTTTCTGCCTCCAAATGCCTTGTCATTTCTCCTAATGTAGGTATGTCTGATGTGATTAGGGTGGAGAGAATTAGACTTATTGATACTATTATTTTCTTTGTTGCTCAAGATGTTGATAAACTTCCTTCCCGAGTGTTTATGAATAATTGGCTCCATTCGGTTTGGGGTATGAAACTAGGGTATAAATTTTCCTTGTGCAGAATGCTTCAAAAGGGCTATTCATTATTGTTTTCTATGACTCAGTGAGTCATAAGGTTGTGGTTAATAAATAATTCTGGAATATTGGCTCTTGTAACTTTTGTGCCCTATGTTGGTCAAGCAATGTCAATCTTGAGGAGATTATGGCATTGTCATGTCCTAGATGGTTAACCCTCGTGTCCTAGATGGTTAACCCTTAGAAGGATACCTCCATTTCTTTGGAATGTCTTGCCAGAAGCCCTAGATTCATTGGGCAATCATTTGAATTGACCAGTCTAATATCCTGCTCCCACATATGGACGCTAGAGTGTTGATATCCATTAAACCCAGAGTTGATATTCCGGACAGTCTTGTTTTTGAACTGGAGGATGGTTTGTTCTCATGTGCGGTTGACTTTCTGGGTGGAGTGAACTCATGTTTCCTTTGCAAGAGAGATGGCCATAGAAGAAGAAATTGTCCTCTTTTGGCTGTTAAAAATAAACCCCAAGCCTCTTCCAGAGGTGAGGGCAAGCATGACTTGCCTGATACCCCTAGCTATGATCAACCATCCTCCTCTGAAACACAAACCATTAATCCCCCTCCTAACCCTATACTTATTTCTGGTGATTGCAACACATATGATCCTAACCCTATCAGTCTAAGCCTTGAGCAGTTGTCCATATCTCTTGGTTTTGAAAGGGCTTCCATGGAGGAGCCAAGAAAGCCAGTAAACAATGAGATTGGTGATAAGAATCCTCCTATGCAAAAGAGTAGGAACAAACGTAAGTTTAAGAATATCCAACAGTGGGCTATGAACAAGATTAGGAGGAATGATGGACCCTTCAAGAGGAGGAGAGGGAATACCAGTGAAAAAATTGTTGGCCACACCCCCCCCCCACTCCTAACAATCTCCTCTGGAAGACAAGAGAGACATTAAGAAGGGAATCACTAGAGAGAGTGTGGAAGAAGAAAGGGAGATGGGGAATAGTGAGTGTTGTCGGGATGACATGGATACCTTAGATGAATAGAGTGTGAGTAGAATCAGGGATCCCTCCAGTAGAAGTTCTTTGAATGATTATGAATTAACAATCATTCTTGCAACCCCACATGTCCCCTCCTCTGCCTTCCCTTTACCCACTCCCTCTGACTACTCACACCTTAATGACCCTTCTGGGATGGAGGAGGTTAGCAAGGGGGGGGATCTTGCTGCAACATCTCAGAAGGATGACCTATCCCTCAAGGAAGTTTTCAGTGAAAGTGGTGTGAATAAGGATTGGGCCATCATCCCATTTGTTGATAGTCCCTAGGAAGTTAAGATCAACTCTAAAAAAATCAAGAGGAAGCCTAGAATAACTGACTCCCCCATTAATTCTGAAAACCCCATAGAGGGAGGAGAAATAGATCAGTATGGATGATCCTTGACTACAAAGGTAGAGAATTTGGAATTTGTTCAGTATATGCCTCCAATGATCATAAGGAAAGAATAGAACTGTGGAAATGGTTGTATCAGCTAGAGGAAGTCCCCTGGATCCTGGGAGGGGATTTTAACATGGTAGTGAACTCTCGAGATAAGTTGGGGGTAATAGATTGGATTGGAAGGGCAGTGAACATTTCTTTTGGAAAGGATGATAGGAAAACACATACTCTTTGACCCACTCAGTGGTTGCAATAATGACCACAAAGACATTTGGTATACATGGTGAAATGTTTAGAAGGGAGGCAAAAGGATCTACTCTAGGCTGGACAAAATTTACTTTAATCATGACTTTTTCAACTATCAGAAAGATGATGTTGGTAGACTGGTTAAAGTGATCCCCTATACATTATCACACCATCACCCCATCTTTGCTAGATTCACTCCTATTGGATCTACTGTTAAGAGTGGTCCTAGAGACAAATCTTTCTACCTTAACACCTCCTTGTTGGATGAGGCAGGAATAAATAATGTTGTGTATATAATCAGATTGTACAATAGAGAAGTAGTGAAGCACAGTAGTGCAAGGAGTAGATGGGCCCAAAATGCCTCAAGTTCGAAATCCTTGTTTCAAACAATTGGGGGGAAAGAGCTAGAGATGCTAGGTGGATAGAAGGAAAACTTCATGTTGATCTTTTCAAGGTAGAAGTTGATCTGCAAGATAATCTCTCTTCTGAAGAGGCTACTTCTAAATTAACAAAATCTAAAGATGCTCTCAGAAGATTGCAAAATGATAAGCTCGTAGGAGTCAAGATCATATCTAGAAGTAAGTGGGTGGAACATGGAGATAGGGGCTTGAAGTTCTTTTTTAACCTCCTCAAGAAAAAAGAGGCCAAGGTCAGGATTGAGGAGATTTGGGAAGAGGGGCTAAAATAGAGGATCAACAAAGTATTTTCCAAGCTTTTGCATAGTTCTATCAGAAACTATTCACCTCGGAGGACAGTGGGGAAGAGATGGCAGAAGCTAGAAATAAGATCAAGCAAATTGTTTCTATTAGAGTGAGGGAAGAATATTCAACCCTGCTCAGTAGACCTATCAATTTAGAGGAGATTGGTGGTGTCATAAAATAAATAGCACTAGATAAGGCCCTTGGACCTGATGGTCTGCTTATAGAATTCTATAGGAAAAAATTGGATTGGATTGGGCAAGATCTGCTAGAAGTGTACGAGGAAGCCTTTGTACAAGGAACTTTAGGAGGTGAGATCAATAGTAGAATTATTAAGCTTATTCCCAAGGAGGGTGATAGGTCCCTGATAAAAAATCAAAGACCAATCACACTCCTTAATGTTTAGTACAAGATTTTGGCCAAAGCCTTGGCCATTAGACTTAAAGAGGTGCTTCCCAAAGTTATAAACTACAACCAAACTGGGTTTTTTAAAGGCAGGTACATTTTGGAAAACTTGGTTACATGTTGGGAAGCCATGGAGTGGGCTAAAGATACCAATCAACAAGTATATATGCTTCTACTAGACTATGAGAAAGCCTATGACAGAATCAAGTGGAGCTTCATCTATTTGATGATGGAAGCACTAGGCATTCCAAAAGAATTTGTGAAAATGGTCCAAACTTTGATGAATGGTGCTCTAGCTAGGGTAGAAGTAAATGGTGTAAGATCAGATAGTTTTGAGTTGACCAGATCAATTAGGCAAGGCTGCCCTATTGCGCCAGCTCTATTTTTAATAGCTTTTGATGCAGTAAGCTATCTGATCTCAGATGATGTACTCCTACCAAGAGTTAGGGGAATCCAAATTCCAGAAGGTAGAGAAGTTACCAATGTGTGATTTGTTGATGATACAACACTAATACTAAAGCTAGAGGTTGAGAATCTTATCACATTTATGAAAAAGATCAACTGGTTTTGCACAGCCTCAGGTAGTAAGATATCAATGGAAAAATCCATCTTCTTAGGATGGATAGAGGAACCTCCACTTTGCCTATCCCACTAGAAATTTAGATGGGAGGGACCAGACTTCCAAGTGAAATATCTGGGCATCCCATTCGCCATAAGCCCAAACATGAAAACAATGTGGGAATGGTTTAAGCATAGAGTAGAAAATAAATTAAACAACTGGGATAGCCAATATCTATCCATGGCAAGAAGAGTACAAGTTTGCCAATGAATTATATCTTCCTATTAAATCTATTACTCCTCAGTTTGGCTCTTTTGTCACTACCAGTTTGATTTTCTGTAAAGAATCATAAGGGACTGTTAGAGCATTATTACTCTATGCTTAAGCTTAACTTAGGTGTCTTTAGGGTTTCTATCTCACCTTTATAAGGTTGAGCGTTGTTTTGTTCTCTCATTAACTATTGCATTTTTCTCATTTTTTCGAGAGCAATACTCTTCTCTTCTTCTCTTGTGACAGGTTTTTTGGCAAACAGAGGTTATTGGGTTGCTGTGAAGTTGGATTTACCAACTTCTACATGGTATCAGAGCTCAGATCTGTGGCCGCCTGTTCCTGATTTGAAGATTTTTTGGAGTTTCAAGGGTTTCATCTTTCAGCCGTAGTTTTGGTTGAATCTGAAAAAAATTATTGTTTTGGGGCATCTTGGGTCAAAACAGACCTCTCCAACAGATTCAGAGGGTCGATCCGGTGAATTTTGACATAAAATTCGACCTATTTGGCCTCCAGAGCATCTGAGAGAAAAATTTGCCCTATTACAACCGTACGGGCTCGTTTATCGAGACAAAAATTAAAAAAAAAAATAAAGTTTTATGGTTTTTGGGGCTCGCAGGGTACGCAGCGCTTGAAATATAAAACGCGCCACCCGGGCGCCGCCCCGCGGCCACCCGGGCTCCGCTCAGTGCAGCGGCTACTACCCGCCGGCCACCACA
>MU226453.1:1234448-1254275 GCA_018584345.1 Thuja plicata
GCAATGCAATGCAAATCTAAATGATAATGCAAGCTAAACTATGAAAAAGAAGGTACAATGCAACTAATCTATGAAAGGAAAGAACAAGTGTTACCAAGCCTTCCTATTTAGACTATGTGAGATTATTATATTGCATAAAAGGAAACTAAGCTAATATGCAACTAAGAAATGAAATATGCAACTACAATAAAATGCAATAACAAGTCTTCAAAGCTTGGATGTGGAATGTCTTCAAAAAGCTCCAAATGACTTAGAAAACCTGCAGCATAATATTAGCATGAAAACTTAAGATATGAAAATGAAGGAGAGAGCTCTCCTTTTATAAGAAGTGAGATGAAATGGACCATAGAGATTAGGAGGCAAAAGTCTTAATCAAGGGTGGAGAAAAAAGGAAGTTTGATCCTTGTGCACAAATATCCTCCAATAGGAAAATAGGAGTTGACTTTTGTGTCCCACATAAGACAAAGTATTTTTTCCCCTTTTTATAAAATAAGAATAATGTTTTATTTGTGCAACATAGGATAAGAAGAAAAGTGAGGATTTTTTATTTAAATAAAAGAGGAGGAAATTCCTTTTAATTAAATAAAGGCTTAGGATAAAGTGATTTTATTATTTAATTAAAAGAGATTTTGAATTAATTAAAAGAGAGCATGTTCTCTTAATTAAATAATATTTTTATTTTTATTTTTTTTCTTTTAAATTAAATAAGGCTCAAACCTTAGGAAATATTGAATTGATTATGATTTGATCAAGGAAATTGATATGATTGATATTGTTGATATTTGAAAATATTGATTCAGAGATTTGATAAATTGATAAATGGGGCCCAAAGTTTAGGCGACCATTTTAGGGTGCATACAACATGAGATAGTCATATTGGCCATTTTGCATACTTAGCCAATATCATTCCTAGATGGAGTGATGTATTTGATTTGCATTATTACCTTACAGTCCTCGTGTAAGCAAGAGCCTGGATTTAGTTGCATATTTTTTAGAATAGTAATTGTTTACGCATTTTAGGTGTTCAGTAGCAGTCTCAGATATATTATATTTAATATATATGCTAATTGATATATTTAATTGTCGATCATTTATATTGTTAGCAAATGTGTTTTGGGCATAGTTCAATTATTGGAATTTAGTTGATTAATTCCCCAAGCTTTTGGTATATTTTTTTGGATTAAGTGATTCATTTTATTTATTTATTTTAATTGGGAAAAATTAACTTGTTTCAAAAAGGCTTTATAATTTATAAGTTAAGTTCTTTTACTCACTTTTCTATTTTTGGGAATTTATGAATTTGCTCTATCATCTTTGGAGAAATTTGCCCATTTTTCTCATTGGGATTTATTGGATCGTAAGACTTTTGCGGGTAGCGGCTTCGTTGGAATCGTGGCGGGATTGCTATGGGTTACCGAGAGTTTCATCTGCACATGTTGAGTATTGATTTATTTCTCTCATTTTTTGGGTTTTTGACTTGTTTATGAGGTAGGAAATATTGGCTCTCTCTCTCTCTCTCTCTCTCATTTCTTTGTTTTAACGCTTCTCGTTTGTTGAAAATGAATTGTTAGATATTTAATTGCATTTCCCCCGCTCATTTGAGTTTTTTCGGTGCTCAGTTGGGCCTATGCAAGTTTGTAATTTTGTAAAATGAAAATCATTGTTGTTAAGCTGCATGTTTTCACCCAAGAAGTCGTAACTGAAATTGTATCACATTTTTGGGTTAATGGGATTATGAGAACTAATTATTTTTAATTTCATCGCATGATTTTGAGTTTCATTTTTGGGTGATTTGGTGTGTGCCTTGTTTGATGTGATCTCTCATTTGGAATTGTCGTCATGTCGACATGTTGTGTAAATGGTCCTTGGTTGTATCGCATGGTTGTAGTTAGAATATGTGGTCAAAATGAATAGAGGACATTCTGGTTATCTATTATTTTGATCCAAACCTTGTGTTTTAAATGAAATTTCTAGTTGGTGCACCTAGCCAATTATTACTGGAAATGGTTGCCCTTTGTGGTTATTTTGCCATTTTTGAGCTTTTTGATTGAGTGAAAATTGTGAGGCACATCTCAAATCATCTAGGGGTTCATACTCTAGGCAAATAAGCTAATAGAGCGTACTTGTTCTCTGTCATATTACTCTTGTTTTTTTGGCTTGTGTTTGTGGTCATTGCTTTGGCATTGCTTTTGATTCTCTTTGTGATGAGTTGAGACCACATCTCCTAGCACGGTTGAGCTATGCCTATAATGGGATATTAGTGACTAGTGCCCTTGCTCTTGCGTTATGTTCTCTTTGTGGTTTGTTGGGTATTGTCATATTGTGGGGATTTTTGTGCTTTTTATCTTTGATAGCCATCCTCGTGTTTAGTGAGATGTATGTGGGATTTTAGGGAAATTTATGCTCTTGGAAAAGTAGACCAATTTAGTGACTATGATATATGTACCTTATATTCGGTTGCTCAGTTTTATGCCTTGAGTGTTTTGGGAGTTGATGATCCTCCAATTCTTGCTTTGAGATCTTGTTGGGACTTATGTTATCTACATCCTTAGTGTAGACTAAGTAGACGGTGCATATTATGCTCATGTCCTTAGTGTAGACCGAGTCGACAAGATGTGGTTTATCACATCCTTGGTGTAGACTAAGTGGACAAAGTCTTTAAATCATATCCTCGGTGTAGATTGAGTGGATGAGCTTATTTTCATTGTCTCCTTTGTGATGTTGAGCCATGGGACTAGGTGTGTTGAGTAGGTATGGGGAGTAACTCCTTACGTGAATCTTGGCCTAGAAGTGGTGGTATAGGATGCATCAAGGAGTTCTAAAAAAGTGATAATATAATAAAAATGAATTGGGTTTAAACATTAAATAAGATAAATTGGAAACCTTGGATGTTAATTATTGACCTGTAACAGGTAGTAGATAAGCGAAAGTTTTACTAGCACTCCCAAAGGTTCCTATAGCACTAGAATAAATCAACTAGAATGACATGGACACGCTCCATGACCACATATTGATAGCCTATAAATCATTCCACAAGCTTCAAGGAACTAAGTCGGTCATCAATTGTCAGCTTCCCAAGAAGGAGACTAAATCAATCCTCAAGGACCAACTGCACTAGGTTCATTTTAATCCCAAATGATAAGTGAGTTAAACCATGTCAAACTATAATGAAAAATGTGAAGTGAATACATGGAAATACTCCAAAGAAATAAAGGAAACCAAATCTAAGATACAAGTTTTCTAAGACCCATGAGAAGTACAAACTATCACAAATGCACAGAACCACATTCACAAATGCACAGTTTACTAGAATAAATCAGCAATGTGAATTAACATGAATGAATAGGAGAAGTGCGTGTATGCGCAGTACCTACAAACATATGTGCATGGGCAGCAAATGAATGCACAAATCAACCCAAAAAGGTCTGAATTACATATTTGTAATTGCCAAAACCAACATACGACGTAATAAATGTTAGCTCCACACTAAGGAGTACCAAATACACTAAATCAAGGTTAATTACACTCGATTGCATCTATAAATATAATGTGGTTATTGAAAGTACAACATTATCATATAAAGTAGTAATGAGAGAGAGAAAGGATAGAAAGAATGATCCATAACATGTTGAGTCTCTCAATCAAGTCCATCACATGTACGTCATTCCTCAACAGTGGTTAGTCATGCCACTCGACCTAGTGGAACCCTCAGGCCCACCTCATCGTGCTCGTGGAGGTAGTCACATGACCCAAACAAGGAATCATGCATACAAGGGAATGTAGGTATACACTCATGTCAATAAATGCATATAAATATAGATAATCAATGACACATGGAGAACACTCAATGTGCAAACAAACACCCATAATGCAACACCATTCCAATCACAATCACAATACACTAGGCTAATACTCACAACTACTGGACCTAGACCTAAGAGTACTAAACATAGGGAGTATCCATACCCACACCGGTCATGTTTGACATTTGGGGACTCAAGTACCATCTACCACCTTCACAGGTCACTCATGACATACATGGATTCAATGGTATGTCGTTGATTATACTCTTATTCTATAAAAAAAGTTATTTAGTGCATGTATGACTCTTTGTTCTGAAGGTTCCTTGGTGAGGCATTACATTGATGATGAAATCCCTAAAAAAATTGAAATCTTTGGTTGGTTTCTAATAAAACCTACATTGAGTGTTTCTTTGGTTCTTATAATAAAACTATGTGTGTGAGTTTTGGACAAAATTAAGGTATGCATTCTTATGTTAATTGGATTCAATAGTGTGTCTATATTCATTTTAGTACTATTAATTCATCTATTTTATTATTATTGGGTATTTATTCATATTACTAACTCAACCGTTCACTTTCTAATAAATAATTGGGGAGTTATAAAATGGATGATATTATATTATTGTACTTAAGAAGCTTGGTCATGTGAATATGGTTGAATGTTTCTTGTCTAGGTTACCCAAAAGTTTTACAAGTTATTGTCTCTTAATGATGCTTCTCTACACAAGCATCCAAAAGATACATTTTGACCACGTGGAGGAAAATATGTATCTTGGCAAGTTCTTCACAAGTCACACATATAGAAACAACTTGAAGGCATGAACAAGGAACTTGAATACATTCTAATAAGTTATTACACTTCATTGTAGGTATTTGATTCATTGCCTATCTAAATTTGTATGGACATGTTGCATAAGTTGAGAGATTATCTTTTGTCTTTCACTACACAACCTTACCTTTGAAATATTACTTTTGTACTTTAAACCAAGTGATTGGGTGTTATTCCATAATTATACACATAACTTCTAGGCTCATGTATTGTGATTGTGATTGCATTGGTTTTGCATTATGGATGTTTTTCCACATGTTGAGTATTCTTCACATGTTATTGATTATTTTCATTTGTATGTTTTGATTGGCATTAGTGTATACCTACATTTCCTTATATGTGTGATTCCTTGTTTGGGTCGTGTGACTACCTCTGCAAGCATGGTGGGGTGGGTCTAAGGGTTCCACTAGGACGGGTGGCATGACCAACCATTATTGGGGATTATCATAAAGGTGATGGACTTGATTGAGAGACTCAGTGTGTTATGCATTGTTCCTTCTTTCCTTGCTCTCTCTCTCATTACTACTTTCTATATTTATGTTGTACTTTCAGTTGTTGCATTATTTTTATAGATGTAATTAAGTGTTATTGACCTTGATTTAGTGTATTTGGTACTCCCCGATGTGGAGCTAGCATTTATTAGGTTGTACATTGGTGTTAACACTTAGAATTATGTAATTTAGACATTTTTGGGTTGATTTGTGCATTCATTTGTTTCCCCTACACATATGTTTGTAGGTATTGCCTCCATACATGCATTTCTCCTATGCATTCATTAATTCCTATTGTGCATTTGTTCTAGTAAATTATGCATTTGTGATTGTGGTTCTGTGCATTTGTGGCAGTTTGTACTTCCCGTGGTTCTATGAAAATTTGGATCTTAGATTTGGTTTCCTTGATTTCTTCGGAGTATTTTCATGTATTCACTTCCCATTTTTTGTTTTGGTTTGACATGGTTTAACTCACTTTTTGTTTGGGCTTAAAATGAACCTAGCACAGTTGGTCCTCGAGGATTGATTTAGTCTCCTCCTTGGGAAGTTATGAGTTGATGACTGGCTTTCTTCCTTGAAGCTTGTGGTAAGATTTCTAGCCTATTAAGATGTGATTGTGGAGCATGCCCATGGCGTTATGGTTGAGTAGTTCTAGTTGTCTAGGAACCCTTGGGAGTGCTAGTAAGACTTCCACTTGTGCACGATTGTGTAATGATCATTTTATGTTCCTTATTGCTTCTAAAATTCTTGTATTGATGCATTTATGTCACTTGTGATACTCATATTCTCAAAAAAAAAGTTATTTAGTGCATGTTTTTCTCTTCGTTCTAAGGGTTCCTTGGTGGGGCATTACATTGATGATGAAATCCCTAATTTTTTTAAAATCTTTGGTTGGTTCCTAATAAAATCTACATTTATTGTTTCTTTGGTTCTTATAATAAAATTGCATGTGTGGGTTTTGGACAAGATTAAGGTATGCATTCTTTTTAATTGGATTTGATAGTGTACCTATCTTCATTTGAGTAATATTTATTCATCTATTTTTTATTATCAAGTATTTATTCATATTATTGACTTGACCAATAAATTTCTAATAAATAATTATGGAGTTACAAAATAGATGATATTACATTACTATACTTAAAAAACTTGGTCATGTGAATATGGTTAAAGGTTTCTTATCTAGGTTACCCAAAAAAAATACACTATTACCTCTCGATGATGCTTCTCTACACAAGCATCCAAAAGACACATTTTGACCTTGTGGAGAAAAATATATATATTGGTTAGGTCTTGATGCATGATCATTTCTATTGCTAGTTGATGCGGCGGCATGACTAGAGCATCGGTCAGAATCCCAGTCTTGAGTAGCGAATGCAAGAGCAGTCTGAGGTTCTCTCCCAAAATTCCAGTTTGTGTTATGTGGAAAAGGCGGTCTTTCCTCCTCTTCGGAATCATCATCAGGGATAAGGATGGGTTCTAGTTCAGGATGCTCACTCAGAGGTTCATTGGTGCAAACACTTGCTTCATGCAGAACATAGGATGCAAATTTGTGAACCACATCTACTTCGATATCCATAGTAGCATTAGAGAAGGAGTCGCACTCATACTCATTAGAGTCTTTTTAAATTGAGTGAGGTAAGTCTAACACATGTGTAAGAGCCATAATTTGCCCCTATTTAGGATGTTTTTCTTGTAGAGTATTATCTTGCCCATAATCAAATTGGATAGGAGCACGATCCCTGTTTCCAAATAGAGAGAGAGTCCTTGGGACATTGAGATAGCTATTGTTCTCATGTTACTGACTTGTTTCACACTAAGTGGAATCATCCTCTGACTTTTGAGAGGCACAAGGAGAGGCCTCATCAACAACATGAACACCGTCATTTGAGAAATGCAGTAAGTCAAGGACATGGGAGGTGAAGACAAGCTTCCCCTAGTTAGGATGTCTATATTTTGTTTCTAAGTGCATGTCTGACTCTTGAGTTGATATCTGTGTCACATTTGTTGAAGAACTGGACCCATTTGGTTCAAAGGAAGCTCTATAAAATGAGGGGACATATGGTTCCCCTTGGTATGTCAGATTGTCAGTGGTAACATGCATCAATTGTTCAAAGGGGAGAGGAGTACTCTCGGTCTCATCTTTAGTATTTGTATCATATGCATCTGTGTGAGATCTACTAGGATGGTCATTATTAGGAGAGGGGTGGATCTTTTTCTCACAGTATCCCACGCCAGTCTTGTTTGTGGGATCTCAAAATTCAGCATGAAGAGGTTCTATAAGACCTTTGTCCTTTCCCAAGGGTCCTTTTCCTTTGTGGGTAAAAGCACAATAAACTATCACCATTTTACAAAGGCAAAGGTTAACAACACCAAAACTGTAAAACTTCAATGACATAAAAGTCACATTTCTGTTGAGAAATTGAAATGATGTAAAGTGATGAAATGTGTGAAATGGGATGAATTTTATGCCTATAATTTTTTATTAAAAAAAATTGAACAAAAATTAATATATATTTTGAAATTTTTAGGTCTATTTTTCATTTCCTGAAAAATATTGCAAATCAGGGAGTTTACTTCCTGCCAAATCATTATAAGTAAAACATTGTTTTTTCCTCCAATTTCAGAGTATGTTTTAGATGACATGTATAGCTAGTGGAGAAAAAAATAAAGAAGTGTTTTCGATCTATGGTTTTCCTGTTATAAGTATTCAAAGTTGAACTTACATGAAATCAACAGTTTTTGTCTCCTGCCACTTTTCCCCTATCAAAACTAAACCAAAAACCAAATAAATTACATATTATTGAAGAGGACTCTCTTCTCTAGTGTTTTGTATGATTTTAATTTTTTTTGAATTGATTTAGCATTTTTTTTATATTTTTTGAATCAATGACTTCTCAAAGCTTTATATACCTACTTGTAGTTTTTAGCAAATTTATTCAACATTTTGTATTTAAAACAATATAAAATTTATATGTTAAGAATCATCATTCCGAGATCTAGAAAAGGGTACTTTTAGTTTTTTGATATTTTCTATTTTGATCAGAGAATGGAATAGCACAAGAGAAAACTTCTAGCTTTTTGTGTTTTTGGAGGTTTGGCTGCCAACATGGCATGCCACCTAGGTAGACTCAGACGAGTTGGACTCAGCCCAGTCAAACTTGGCCAAATCCTACTCGCCCTCGCATTGGCTCATGTAAGATCCTACTGGGCCATGTATACGCCATTTTGTTCCGTGTGGCACCTACGTCCACTCAGTCGTGTTAGACTCGACCGAGTCTGGCTGGGCCGAGTCTAACTAGGCTGAGTCTATCAAGTTAGCTTAAAAGGTGACAGATTATTGTGCTTTTACCCTTGTATCCCATTTGTTTCATGATTTGATATCCCTTCCCATACTTATGTGGGTAGATTTCCACATGTTTTACTTCGTGATCTTGGTCTTCATCTTTGTACAACCATGCAAGAACAACCTTTTCTTCATTCTCTTCTGAAAGAGACACTCGTGCCTTCACCATTCCAATTCCCTCATGTATTTCTACTTTTTTACCATTTGAAGGTGGGAAAGATGAGGATGGCATACCATAATATCTGGGAGAAGTAGGAAGATAATTCAACTGGTAGTCTCCCATGCTTGTGTTTTTAATCTTAAGCTTTGTCGCAAAGCTTTGCATTAGTGCCTTTTGAGCTACTTCATAATTTTGTAATACCTCCTTATTGTGTGGATCCATACTGTCAGATTGCTTCAAAGTGTTGCCAGAGTAGGTGTTGTCAACCAGGATGGACACTTCCACCCCATTGTACAAAAATTTTACACGTTGGTGATACGTGGAGGGGAGTGCCTGCATATCATGGATCCATGGTCTCCCTAGCAATATGTTGTACATGAGAGGCAAATCAAGCACTTATCAAGTGACATTTCTTTCAATAGGACCTACCCTTATGGGGAGTACTATGAGCCCTTTGGATGATCGCTCTTCCTCGTCATATGCCTTAATAGTGATATTCTTTCGAGGATCAATGGTATGTTCAGAAAATCCTAGTGTTGTGACTAGCTTAAGAGTGCAAATATTCAACCCAATGCCTCCATCTATCAAAACGCACCTAACCCGACTTTTGTAAATCAAAACATCTATGTGCAAAGGCTGAATGTGTGGGTAACTAAGGGATTTGTCATCTTCTTCTGAGAAAGATAGATAGTGAGGAGAGGTCAAATGATTAACCATGGTCTGGAATCGACCAACATCAAGGTCTTTAGAAACATTAGTTTCCACATGTACAGTCTCAAGGACTTCTTTATGCGATGGCGATAATTTCAGCAATTCTAATATAGAGATTTGAGCAAGAGTTTGTTGTAATTTATCGAACAAGTAGTAGTTTGTAGTAACCTGCTTTGGCGACGAGGGTTTGTTTGTCAGTGCAATAATTTGTTTAGGTGCAGATGTCACACCTTTAAAAGTGACCTTAGATTGGCCCCTAGTGACCACATTAGAAAAATCGAGTTCCTTATCCTTAATGATAATAATATTGACGGACGTGTTAGAGGGTTCGAGCATGTGGATCATGTTGTCAGTGTTGGCATATGTATGATTTACCATGGCTCCTAGAGCTTTTGAGGATTATCCTTTCTCATAGGATGACAAAGGTTGCTTGAAGGCCTTATGATCATCGTTTGACCCATGAATACCAACCGTGATGGTCTTATTATCATTCAGATCTTGTATCACATGTTTTAGTTTCATATTGTTGTTCGTCAAATGTCCTTTATTTTTATGAAACTCACAGTAGTGAGCATCATTCTGCCATTTAGGTTTTACCTTGGGTTCCCATGGTTTAGAGTTGGGAATCATGATGATCTTGTTGACAACCAATATTTATAGCACATCTTCCAAAGGTTCTCCGAGAGGAGTGAAATTTCACTTGGGTTGGGGGATCCAAGGTGCTTTGCCTTTCCGAGCATCCTCAGTGTTTTTAGAAGCGTTGGGAGTAACTGAACTATGCCTGGAACCTTGTATGCTAGTAGCGAGGTTAAATACTGGATCATTGGGTTTAATCTTGGGTTAGTAAACTACACCATCGTTAACCATGCTACAGTTCTTATTCCAGTATTTACTCTTGTCCTTGTTATTGTTATTGTTGGAAGACTTAATGTCTTTATTCAAAGTAAGATCCCCTTTTCTGATGAGAACATCCTTGATTCTCATAACAGTGTCAACCAAGTCACTAAAAGAGATATGTTTTTGCATCGGTGCTGCATAATTCATCTTAGGAACCAAGTTATTGATGAAAATATCAATCTTTTTCGGTTCAGGTATTTGCCTAGGGTATCTTGCGAATATATTCCTCCATCTTTGGAGAAATTTAACAAACAGTTTGCTAGTATGTTTCTTGGTGTTGCAAAGGTTGAGAATAGTAACCGTGTGTAAGATGTTGTATGGATAGTGTTGAATAAACCTTTGTACCAGCTCATCAAATGTTGGTATGCTAGGTGTGAGTTTTGTGAACCATTCCAAGGCTTGGCCACTAAGGCTTCACGAGAATAGTCACATCAGGTTTGTCCTCTCATGCATAAAATCCATACTAAGAGTGAAAAATTCTCATACATGGTCTTGAAGGTCACCTTCCCCATTGTATTTATCGTACTTAGGAATTTCAACCTTTGAGGGAAAAGGTGGCATGTGCAAATTCTTAGCAAAACAGAATATGGACATATGGATTTCAATGAGTATTTGCTAGGAGGTTGTTCCTTCACTTTCTTTAATTCTCTCAATTTGCATCTCATATCCTGTAGTTTCTGGTTGAGGATAGTGATAGATGACTCTTCTTCCTGTTGTATGAGTCCCTCAATGTCAAAATCAGGTGGAATCTCAACACTTGTTGATGCTAGATGCATGAAATATTTGTCTTTGTCCAATTGCACGAGAGTGTGCATCATTTTCATAAAATGTTTATCTTGCTAGCACTTCCTAATCTCTTCGGAAGTGGGATCCTCTGGAAGAAGAAGCACTAGTATGTTGACTCTGGTTGTCATGTTGGACCCCCAATCATAAGCTGACATGGTTGATGTGTTGTGTGCAACCAAAGTTGAAGAATCAAACAAGGGTATTGTCGGTTGTGGATTTGAAGTGTCCTTATGCGAGACCTTGAAATCTTTCTTGGGTTTCTGACAAGAAGGTAGGTCTTGAGAAAAGTCATCTATAGCTTTTCCCTTGGAATTGAGATCAACTTTTTGACTTCTTGTTTGGACCATGTACGACAATCTATGACTAACGTCTCTAGAGAATCAAGTTGTCAAGTCAATGTCAAAGCTTCAAAGATTTTTTTGATGAAGAAACAGAGATTTGGTTGTTGAACTTGTACAAGGTATCGTGCGTTTGAGGTCTGAATACCTGCTAGACGATACTTGTGACAAAGTTGATAAGTAACCAAGAGAAAAGAGTCAATATAATTGAGAGAATTGTACGAAGCCAGGACAAAGGCCAATGACGAACCTAACTATCATATTTGAAAGTTGAAAAGACCGTAACAAGGTATGATAGTTGTTGCCGCAAGAATGTGACCAAATGATAAAGATCTTAATATAGGACAAATTTCAAATCAGGTCTCATACGACAATTTAGGGGTTCCCATACAAAAATATAGGAGTCCTCATACGAGTTGTTGCCCTATAGATGTGTTGTAATACAAAAAATGCAAAGACATGAAATGACAAAGGACTCTGGAACAGTTTGCCACTTGTGTGTAAAAAATTTCAGATAATTTTTGTCTAATGTTTGAGGTGAAAATATTGACATGTATTATTTTTTGTTGTCAAAATGTTTTTGTTTGAAGGATATGTCAAGTTTCAAGGTGTATAATCACATCAAACACAAAGTGTGAAGAACCAAACACTTTCTACCCTATAGTCAAATTGGCTTAGTATCACAACCTTTTCACACACTTGATGTTCCTTCGCCTCACACAAAGTGATATTGGCTTTTGTCGGGACTAGGCACGTTGTGGGTTTTGGAAAGAGACTCAATGCTTGAATTGCATAAGCTCCCCCATGCCACATTCATGCTTTAAACGTCCTTCAGAATACATATGTTGGCTATAAAAATCTCGGGGTGATCCAAGTAAAGTCCACTTGGATCAATCCTTGCACAAAGATTATGATACTTTCAGAGGTAGATCGAGTAGCCTCTATCTAAAAGGTGTCTATTAAGTTCATCTGTCATGACTACCCCTTGTAGTTTCGTAAGCAAAATTAAGGCATATAACCCTACAAGCACCCAAAATCTATAGTCTTGAATGCAATATTCAGACCTCTCGGCCCTACACAAGTTGAATGTATCTCCCTTGTAGTCTTGTAAACAAGATCGAGACCAAAAGTGGCCCTACAAGCGCCCAATCAAATGTAGTTCTTGCTTAGAAAGGTTGAGGTAATGAGGCCGTACAAGTGAAGAAGCATTAGAGATAGAAATAGCCATGTCTTCCCTCTCTTTGGATTTAAGGAAGCATTTGATTATAGTGGGGTGAAAGTAGCCAGGTCCGTTTGTTCCCCACTGAGGTTGTTCCCAAGAGATTGCTCCCTTGGCAGGCCCTCTAAAGGTAAATCCAATAAAGTAAAGTGGATAGCTAGTAGAGGTCAAGGTTTCTGATTTTCCAAGAGTAAAAGAGCATACTCTCCTACTCCATAGTTTCTCCTAGACACATCAAGCACATGTTCATTTACCCAAAAGAAAAAGTGTTACTTGTTCAAGTTCAATCAAACATGTTTGGGTTTTTTATTCTCAAAAAGAGAAGAGCATACTCCCTAATGTCCAATCTTACCAAAACAAACAACACCCTAATTAAGCTAGGTGCCTAGAAAAATCACTAAGAAGACACACATTTTTTTGGGTTGATATAATCTCAAGGAAACCAACAAGCACAACTGTTAGTAATCTCAATTTTCCTTTGACAAGCATCCTACAAGCACAAACCGTTAGCAGTTTTATCAAAATAGTGTGCAAATGTGACTTTGTCAAGCGAGTCTTCCTCAAAACATGTTTTGCAAAAATCAGTTAGGCTACAAAAATATATAGTAAAGAGACCATAGAAGACATGCCAAAGATTATAAAATCAAAATTAATTCAAGAGAAACCCTAAAAAATGCTTGCTATTTTCCAAACAACAAAGTACAGATTACAGACTGGCATCAAAACTCGTACGACAATACATTAGTTGTCATACGACAAGATAGTCTCACAAAATCTCATATGACAAATCTAATGCTTTGATATGATAAAAGGTAGAGAATAAAAGCTCATATGATAATATACCTATTCCCAGATGACAGAGTACCGATCTGAGACTTTTTGTAAGATAGAGAACAGAGAACAGTATGACATAAAGCGTAATTTCGTCAAAATATGCAAGAAATCATGAAAATGAGGCAAAAATGCAACTTTTTGCCCCATGGTGGGCACCAAAAATGTGTGTGGTAAAATGTGTGATCAAAATCTGCAACCAAACACTTCAATAAACCATTATATCAAGGGGTTAGTAAAAAAACATAAGATTCAAAGCACTATACTAAAAACCCTTGAAACCAGCTTATTGCTTCCTAGTTGAAGCAAGTATGATTCTCATAGTTATCCATCATATTGGACATAGAGGAATCAATGACTTGACTACTCCAAAATGGAAGATTCAATGCAAAGAGGATGAAAAAGATGCATAGACTTGCATACCTTGCTCTTGAAAGCTTGAAAAAGGAAATACATGTACTAGCAAACTAAATGCATAACATTATAAGAAATAGAACTAAGATGCAAGATTAAGCTGTCAAATGAGAAGAACAATGCATATATATTAAGCTATAAAGGAAACTAGAATGCCATCTAAGATAAGAAATGAAGCTAACAATGCAAGAAATTCAAGAAACTAGTATGAAATCAAAGAACGAAGACATTAATGAGCTCTAGAATGAAAATAGCATAATAACCTTACTCCAAATCTTCTTGTTATGAATGAGCAAGGGAGATATCCTTTTTATAGGAGATTCCAATGGATGAGTGTTGAGATTAAGAGGCAAAAGAAATTGATCGATGGTGGAGATGCAATTCCTCTCAATCCGTGTGAGATGATAAAATGATTTAGATTGGTCAACTTTGTGGAGAATAAGACAAAATTGGTATTTTCTCCCTTTTATTTATTTTTATTTGATTTTTGAGTGCACACCCATGTGTGAATGGGTTCATTTTTTGAATTTAGGACTTTTTGATTTATTCCAATGTTTTATGCTTTTTGGGTTTAGGCTTTGATGTTTGATTATTTCATTCAACAAGTTAGGATTAAAATTATATAAGCAAGTTTGGTTAAATGCTCAATAATTTAGAGTCTAGCGACAATGTCTTGGATTTAGGATTTGTCAAGACCAAATATTTGAGAAAAGGGGGCTATGGGTTTGCTAGACCATTTTTGAGTGATTACAATATGAAGGAAAGTATGGTGATTATAAATTAATTTATGTAGAGATTATCTTTTTAGGGTTTCTGATTGACTTGTTAATCAGTTTAAATCTTTATTTTATCCTTCTCTATCTTTTCCATCAATGAAGTGTCTTTTCTAGAATTGTATAAGTAAAGATCACATATGTTCTTGAGTGTCCTGAGCTTTTTGAGAAGGGATAGTTGGCGTTCTGCAGTTCTAAAGGGCTAGGTTTTATTGGGGTAATTAATGTGAACCAAAATATTCCATTTATTGTTCCTATGACAGGGTATTGTTCTTCAATTTCCCAAGGTGGATGGCGGCCAGATCATATTCTTCAAACATAAGGTTTTAAAGGAATGTTTCAACTTGCTGATGAGAGAGCTTCTTAGTTGTTGAAATGAATTAATTGTTTTTGTCATGTAATGTTTTAAATAGTTGAGCCCTAACCCTAAATGATCTGAAGCTTGTTGCAGTCCTTGGCCTGTAAAAGGACTTCCAAGATCATTTAGTAAGGTTTGGAAATTTGGCGAAGTAACACAAGGCATATAATTATTTCATGTTTCCAGTGAGTATAGCAGATGTATATCTTGAGAGGATCATTATAGAATAGAAAGTTGCAAATATTTTGCATTTGTTGAAGTGACGTATGTTTTGAAACATTTTGAAATTGAAACTGGATTCTTTGTACTTAATACAATATTTCAAATTCAAGTCTCTCCTTGGTGTTTATCTCTTGAGTTTTGAATCTTCTGGTTCACTGCATATAACTTCTCTATGTATATGTTTTATTGCCTAGTTTTGATCTAGGATCAAACTAAAATCTACTTTGGATAAGACATAGACTCATTTGGTTTGTCTACATAAGGATATTATAAGAAGTGTTTGATCTAAATTATTTGTATTTATGGTTTTGAGTCCCTGACAATAGTTAGTTACTTTGTCCTATATCTGAACTAAAAACATTGCCTAATGGATAACACACTGATCAATAATTACTATTTTCTACACTGATACATATCTAAATAGGTTTTGCTATATTATGCCCTATCAAAATATCAAAACCATCTTAGTTCCTTTTGAGTTTTGTGGTTGTTGGTTGTGTGTCCTGCATGGTAGTGAAGAGTCATTGAATGAAGGGTTATCATTTCATACTTTCTTACCATTTATCTATTGTTAAAATATAGAGTTGTAAAGAGTTGTGAAAGTTGAATATCTATCTGGATTAGGTGTATCCACCTTGGTATTGCAGAGCCAAAAGTGCAGAGGGAAATCTAGTCCCTATAGTTAGTCTAGTTACCTTGCAGAGCTTTCGTACTTGGAGCTAACCACTCCTAACATCAGTCTCAAGGTATATTGGTTGCTTTCAAAGCATAACAGTTTTAAACGCCAACATAGGGCACTTTAGATTGAGGTAGAATTGACAGCTTTGGGTCCTGAGACATGCTTCTATTCAGGATTTCTTGATGAAATTCAAATCTATCAGATCTATCTTGCATGGTTGTGGGAAGAATAAGACATATATAGAGTGCATTTACCTGATTCTTTCTAAGCTTCATGGTCCTTTTAAGATATTATCTTCTACCTTCCATTCTACCATGGATGCTTTGGATCTGCGATTCAACATGCCTACATTTGATGTGTTCTTTTATCGTTTGACTCGTGAGCAGGCAAAGCTATCTCAGCTTGATTCTCTCACATGATCACAGAACCATGCATTGGTAGATCACCAATCTTTAAGGAAGCCGAAGTAGAAATAAATATCACCGACCATAGAGTCAAGGAAGGATTCTATTTCTCAACACTCATTTGGCCTACCTCCTCCAAAGGGAGGAAAATTGAAGACATAAAGACCTCAATGTGCTTATTGTAAAAATCCCAATCATGACGAGTCTCATTATTATGAGAAGAAGATAGATGGATATGAAAAACAAATTTATGATTTGCAAGCTCTTCTTCAAAAGAGAACATTGATATTCCTTCTTCTCCTTCTCACAGGTTTTCTTCTTCATCATCATTCCAGACAGATGGATGAGACAACAAAAAGGATCATGCACTCTGCACAACTGCTATTCCATACTCTTCTAGACAACTATTGGATTCAAGTGCTTCACACCATATGGCATCTTCTCAGGATTTATCCTCATCTTTTGATGCTTCTCCTACCCCACACATTTTAATGAGGAATAACACTATTATGACTATATGTGTGAAAGGTTCTATTGACATTGATGATGGTGCATTCCATGATGTACTGTGTGTTCCATCTTTGTCCTCTAACCTTCTCTCTATCTATCAAATTACTCATAGTAGGATAGGGAAGACAGTTGAGTTTACTCCAGATTCAGTACACATAAGAGACAGTGAGATAAACAATATTGTTACAATATGGAAAAATTATCATTCTTCCTGCTTGTACTCCTTCTCTCATTTTGGTCCACCATCTCCACTGTCAGAAAATAACTCTCATTTTTATGAGAGCCTATTGAGGTGAAGTTAGGTCACTTGAACTTATGTGTTGTTCTTGAGACTAGTGTTTTGACTTTTACACCTCTACCTCCTGTTGAGTTTAAATATGTTCAACATGATTCCTCTTCAGTATTACCTAACATCATCGTGTGCATCGAGCCACCTAGTCCAATTGTTGAGGACATATCAGAGGACATTATTATCCTCTTAGATGATAGATTCAACACATTTATTGGCCCACCTTCATTGGATATCCCATTACAGGAGCCTCATGTGTTCTCTTTTGAGCATCAGCTAGGCCTTATAGTTTCACCTCACATTCAGTGGTTTCCTCTTCACTGTCCCTTCCCTTTTCTTCTTTTGCATTGGAGCCACATTGGTTCGATTACTGACACATGGGTTCTATCATTCTGCGGAGGCTTTGGAGTCTCGATCCTCTCTCATGGGGGGTTGGTTGTACTTATGGTTTTGAGAGAGTCTCTTGAATCATTTCTTTTTTGCATGCTTTTTCCATCTCTTTTTGGAGTAGAGTTTTTTCCCATGTGGTTTCTCTATTTCTTCACTTTATAGAGATTTGGTTGTGATTAGGTACTTGATCATGGCTTGTTGTCGGGACCCAAAATTTCTCGCTTTTAGTAGTTGTTTCTAGGTTTTTTAGCTTCTCTCTAAGTTTATCTTAAGGGGGGGTGTTAGAGTAAAAAGGTATTGTCACTTATTAATTGAATTATTATTTATTTAATTATTTAGTCACCTTTTTTTTTTATGTCTAGTTTACTTAAGCCAAACTTTAGACATGTAATAATTAATTATTCATGCAACCTAGGTTTCTCCGCCTTCTGGTGTTCGATCTCCTTTATAAAGATTGATCTCTTTGTAATTTTCATTCCCTCTCTAAATGAACCTTTCATATTTCAGATCAATCTTTGTCTTGTCTCCATTCTTTGCTTTTGTAATAAGTTATTTGCATGCAATGGATATGGGTGATATAATTCTATGAATTCTAACAGAATGTTGTAGCTTGCCACAATGTTGAATTGAGGAAGAAAGAGAAGAAGAAGAAGACTTGAAATGCTTGATGGGTTCCTTGCACTTGAATATCTTGAATGCACAATGGATGAATGATAGCTTGCATGTGGATTTCTCTTGATCATGAATTGTAGGCATGTAATGGATGTCAAAATGAGGGGGAGAGGTCTCATTTTATACACATTTTAGGGCATATATTTTGCAAGGTCAACCCCAATTATTGGTCTAAAAGGTAAACCCCCACATCAGGCTCGGAGCCCACTAAAAAGTAAAGCCCTAGGATAAGGCCGACTTAGTTTGACCTAGTCCAAGATAAGGATGACTTAAGTCAACCTTGTCTTGGTATACTTTTTCAAAGTTTTCTTGGGACCTAGGGTTGTGTGCCAAGAAGGGGATTTGAAAATCTCAGTCCATCGAGAAAATAGGGCAAATACCGAAATCTTAAAATGCATGTAAAGGACCTAGGTGGAAGATGAATTATGAGATTAGATGAAAAATGGGAGATCATGCATAGAAGTTAGAGCCATTCTCAATTTTTGAACAAATAATGTTGATTTGAAGGATGCACAAGGGCTAGAAGGACATGAAATCAATGTGGGAACCCATACATACTAAAATGAGGCTAAAAATGAGCACCTAATAAGGGTGCTTACTTTTTAGGATGATAGAATATCTAATAGAGGGAGTTGTACCTTCATAACAAAATTCATAGAGGACTTGTTCATCAATTCTGTAAAATGTTGATTAATAGTTTTGGTCTCATTTATTGTGACATAATCTAAATTTTCAATAAAACCTTTGAAAAGGCCAATATGTCAGGCAACAATATTAATATACTGGTATTATGATTATTGTTAAATATGTAATAATTTTTTTGTCATTAATGAATTGATTAATTAGTGTATAGGGAAAATATGGATAGGGTTTATAACAATGGAGATTTGCTCATAGAAGTGTCCCTATGCACATATTATCCACCTTACATTCAATTGTAATTGATAAGGGGTGTAAATATGAAAATGTTTGTAAAGATTAATGGAATGAAGAAATAAAAAGTACTTATCTTGAAAAATAATATACTGAAAACCTTGTCAAACGGTCTTAGAAACTGTTGATTTTCGCTATCTTGAACCGAAATTGTGAGATCTACAAAACCCAGAAATCTTTTTCTTTTCTAAGTCAGGTCAATTTTGACCCAAAAATGAATGTCACCTTTGACCCAAAAGTTATGATTCTGACCCATAATAGAATATCAATTCTGACCTGACAGAAAATCTGTTTTCAAATCCTGAAAGTTTGCCGAAAAGGGTATCCAAATATATACTCCAATCTGCTATTCTGAACCTGTCCCTGCAATAAAAATGGTTTGTTTGTTGGGGGAAGGGGTTTGCCTTGGTCAAACCCCAGTTTTGGAATTAACCTTATAATCGAATTGAAATTGCTTAAGTAAACAAAGTAAATAAACAAATTCATCTTGCTTGTATAGAAACCCTTGTAGTGGATTTGAATCCTTGGATCCACAAGTATGTATGCACCAAATGAATGTAGAATGTAGAATGTAGAATGTATGATGTAGGAAGTCTCAAATCAATTTCTTTTGGATCTTCAACACCAATCTTGAATGGGTCTTGGTGTTGGAAACAATTGTTTAATTGTGTGTTGTCCTTGATGTTACACAAATGTCATATCAGTCATCAGACAGAGTCTACCGAGTTCAGAATGTCATATCAGTCATCAGACAGAGTCTACTGAGTTCAGA
>MU226453.1:1255197-1268710 GCA_018584345.1 Thuja plicata
GTTGGCTCCTAACAGGGCTCACTTCAGAAGAGTGAAAATCAGTAACTAGTTGCATTGGTGGTTTTCCCAAATTGGGTTTCCACGTTATATCTGGTGTTACTTGTGTTCATGTTATTTATTTTATGCTTGTCAATCACTGTGAATGTTTAATGAACAATGATAAGATAATTTACCGAGTAACAGTAACATATATATTGAAGACATCTAAGGGACTTGTGGATTTATTTTTGTGGTAACTGATTCACCCCTCCCCTCTCAGTTACTCCATCCATATTTCCAACACTTGGAAGAGGAGGAGGCTTGCATGGATGTGGATGGAGAAATCTTCAACAAGAGAGCTCCATAGAGCTTGAATCCTTCAATGGATACCAATGGATCTCCTTGATGAATTGAGTGATTTAAAGTGCTTGAATGCTTGGATGATTGAGAGTAGAAGAATGCTTCAATGTATATTTAGCTTGCTTCAAATCTTGTCCTTCACATTTAGATTTCACTTCTCAAGTCTTAGAGAAAATGAGAGGAGAAGGCTTCCTTATATAACAACCTAGGGCACAATCTTCTAGAGAGGCCTACATAGGAGAATTAAATTCAAATTATACCTATATCCCTAGAAGAGGACCTATATTAAATATAATTTCAAGAGTCGCTTCCCCGAAGACCGAAATAGTCAACCCAGAAGCGGGAATTAAATCTTTCCGAAGCCCGACATCCAGAAACCCCAGAAACATGAAATTTGGACCCTGGGTCAGAATCGAGGTCGATTCTGACCTAGGTCAGGGTTGAGGTCAACCTTGACCAAGAAAGGTCAATTTTGACCCTGAGGTCAAAAATCTCAAGTTTGCAGTTTAGGATGCCAGAAACAGGTCAAAGAGAAGTGGGAAATGGGGCAGAACAGGGGGAAAAGCCAAATCCAAGTCAGAGACCCATTCAAGGTGCTTGAAATGACCCGAAACCACTTACTTAAAGGGCTAAACCAGTCTACAATGGAAATGCTTCCATTTTTGACTATACATTTATCCCCCACTTTAGCAAGAGTATGGACTCGATGCAAACTCTTGGTAAAGGAGATCATGAAGAAAAGATAATCTTATTGAAATCAAAAGGGACAAAGGAATCCTCAAGACCCTAGGGACTTAAGACTTTATCAACCCTAATATCACGATAAGAGAGACATCACCAGTCAAAGAGAAAAAAGAGAGAGGAAGTGATTACCTTGCCCAATGAGATGTGTGTATCTCACTGTGAACCACAAAAAGGATAGGATGACCCACCAAGCAAGAACTTGATAGTCACCCCATAAAGTTGTGCACCTTTTGGTGGCTTTTTGTATGTATGTAGTGCATCTTCTGATGACTTTTATGAAGTACCCGTGGATCCATATCCTCATATCACCATGGAATACATTTGTAAAATGTGTATCTCTTTAGGATTTAGCAACTTATGTGCGTTACCTTCTGAGGATTTAATGCGTATCTCTTCAGGATTTAACAACTTATGTGCATTACCTTCAAAGGATTTAGCATGCTGCAAAACAAAAGGTTAGAACAAAAATGCATAACATAGAATGAGGGAGGCCATATATATGCCCCCCTCCTTAAGATGGCAAAATACATACTATTTTGACATGTTAAGGAAAGAAAAGAACAAGGATAAAGCCTTCTTCAAAAACGAGACAATATCCATAGACAACACCCAGTCCAAGATAAGAAGGTCACAACTCGTATGAGGTGATGGAAGGGATGAATGCAAAGAGATATCATACAAGAAGTGAAAAAGTAACCCTTGTGAGGGATAACACACGATTCAAGTTTCCAAGGTGAGAGATTTATCAATCATGGAAACCCAATGTCAAACAATTAAACAAGTTATAATCAAGGACATAGATCCTTGATGCAAACCAAAATTTTCATGTATGATTGGATATCACATAAGAGATAGATAATGCTTAACCAAGGGAAAAGTGGATCCTGGAAAGACAGAAAAGAAGGAGATGGCATCCTTGCCCCCCAAGCGTAGGAACAAGGATGAAAGTGGACCTATTATATCACTCACAACACTATGAAATACAACGATCCCCAAAGGATTAGGCTAACATTGTTTACATAATGTGGAGCTCCATAATATGAACATAAATGTTACTTAGAGAAAACAAGATTGAAATACAACTCATTGCCACGTGATATATAAATAACTTTACTATCAATGAGCTGCCTAATATTATAATGTAAAGCTTGAAATTCATTAGTAGAGTGAACATGAAATCTATGATACAAACAAAAATGAAGAGTCTTCAAGTGTGGACTACATTTCTTTTTATGTTTAGGTCTAGTAATCATCTTAGCATGAAGGATTTTAGGCAAAAGAACTTCTTGGTCAAATTCCTTCATAGGTTCATCATGTTTTGAAGTGTTATTTGAGATGTTGGTAACATTGATATGTTATTGAGGATTAAATCCCAATCCATAAGAATGCTCATGCCCCCCATTTTGTAAGGGAATTTGAATTCCTTGTTTATTCTTACCACATCCTTGGCCATGGAATCCTTGTTTAACTAGTAAATGATAACCAGGACCATAACAAGAAGCCATATCAGAAGGAGTCAATGGAAATTCAGTAGTCAGTATGTCATCATTTGTAGGTTTGACAAATACATAGTGGGTAGAAGTAGTGACAGAGTTATTATGAAGGGAATTAGAAGTAGAAGCAAAAGCTCGTTGTTCAAACTCTCTTTGTTGCTTCATAAAATCAAGATTAGAAACCTTATACTCTCCAATAAAGGTAGGAATAAAATCCAAGGTTCCCCAATCATCTCCAAGAAGAGCATTAGAGGAAGAGGGATTACTATTAGGAATAAGAGTATTGTGGGTTTGAATATTCAAACAAGGATTTGGTGCATCATCCGCATGAAGTGTATACACCATGTTGTTGTGAATAAACTTGACTTTACAGTGAAGGGTGGAAGGAACAACATGCATCTCATGCAACCAAGGTCCACCCAAAAGGAGGTTATAATTAAGAGGTCCAAGCACAACACGAAAAGGAGTATTCAAGATGATTGGACCTACTTTTATAGGTAAGGTAATGTTGCCCAAAGTTTTCTTATCAATGTTATCAAAGCCACATATAGGAACATTGTCAGGTTGAATAGTTAAAAGATCAGCTTTAATTGCTTTGAGCATGTCCATGCTACAAATATTAATCCCACATCCATTATCAATCAAGGTCATACGAACGATACTCTTATTGATAGTAACAACAACCATAAGAGCATCATATTAATTATGTACTTCTTTAGAAGGTAAATACTTTTGAGTAAATACAATGTCAGGAGGACCTGGGGTAGCATGCATGCATTGTAAGAAGGCATTGATGTTCTCTTGATGAGGAGGTAGAGTTGGAAGAGTTGGTAGAGTTTTTTGCAAGGCTTCATGGTAGGTAGGTGAAGTTTGAATAAGCTCCCATAAAGAAATTTTGGCAGGGGTATTATGCAATTGGTTTATCAAATCATACTCTTGGCTAGGAAGACGAGGTGGAGGAGGAAGAATGGGTTGAGAAGGTGGTAAAGAAATAGTAACCACCAGCTTGGGTTGAGGGTTATTCCTTGTACGATAGGTGTGAGCTATCGAATCTTGATCATTGAAAGACTCTAAAGACTCCATAGGTTTACCTTTGATAGCAATGCGAGGACAACCTTTAATAGTTAGCAAAGGTTTTGGATAAACCATGTTAGTTATCGCAACACTACAAATAGATTCACAAGAAGGAAGTAGAGAAGACATCCTAGGAGGAGATGAGGCAGGATCTTAATTCTCCACAAGATCATCACTAAGGGGGAGAGAATTAAGGGAATTCATATCATTCTCCGCTAATGCCTCATCACTGGAAGGAATCCCAAATGGAGGTAAAGCATCTATAATGTCTTCTTCTTTCTCTAAAATGTCTGCATAAGGGGAGTGTGTTTTAGAAAAAGAGTCACCATCATGTATGAACATGTCATCCATTAATAAATCACGCTCTTGTATCAAAGATTCTTCATGAGGAGGGGATAAATCAATGTCTTTATCCAAGGATTCGTCCCAAAAATTAGAATCGTCCATAATGGCTTCATGAGGAAGAGAGTAATCAACATCCAAATCCAAAGGTTCATCCCAAATAGGAGGATTATCATCCCTATCAATAAATCACATTGTAGGAGTGCCATAAATCACTAAAGCTCGATCCCTAAAGGGGAAAGAAGGTAAATTATATTCTAAAGTAGGCTCATAGAAAAGACATATATTAGGAGAAGAATAAACATCAATCCTCAACTCATCTCCATAAAGAGAAATATGATGGAGAGAAAGATTAAATTCATCTTCTTGCTCTAATATATCCTTACAAGGTAATACAAGAGAGGACAAAGCAACGCCACACACACTAAATAAAGTCTTTCTAGGTGTAACACCATGCAATGGTAAGGTAAGAGGAAGATGTTGTTTAATCCCAAAAGTTATAGAAGGATTTTTGGAAAACACTTGAAACAACTTGTGCAACATGATAACGAATAAAGAAATGCATAGAAAATAGATCTAAATATATCTAAATGCATTCAAATGAAATTTATAAGCATGAAAAATGTAAATGTTTTTGTATTTTCAAAGAAATGTTGTGATTATGTTTATTTTTGACATGTAAATGCAACAACATAAAAGAAATCCACTTTTAAATGCATGTAAGATCTAAAATCTAACACCAAAAAAGAAAGAGTTGTCTATCGCGGGTTTACCAAAATGTATAGGGAAAATATGGATAAGGTTTAGAACAATGGAGATTTGCTCATAAAATTGCCCCTATGCACATATTATCCACTTACATTTAATTGTAATTGATAAGGGGTGTAAATCTGGAAATGTTTGTAAAGATTAATGGAATGAAGAAATAAAAAGTACTTATCTTGAAAAAGAATCTGCTGAAAACCCTGTCAAACAATCTCAGAAATTGTTGATTTTCACGATCTTGAATCAAAACTGCAAGATCTACAAAACCCAGAAATCTTTTAATTTTATAAGTCAGGTCGATTTTGCCCCAAAAATGAATGTCACCTTTGACCCAAAAATTATGACTCTGACATAGAATCTCTGATTTTAACCCAGAACAAAATGTCGACTCTAACTTGATAGAAAATCTATTTTTGGATCCTGAAAGTTTGCCGAAAAGGGTATTCAGATCTGCACTCCAATTCGCTATTCCGAACCTGTCCCTACAAGAATAATGGTTTATTTGTTGGGGGGAAGGGGTTTGCCTTGGTCAAACCCCAGTTTTGGAATTAACCTTATAATTGAATTGAAATTGCATCAGTAAACAAAGTAAATAAATAAATTCACCTTGCTTGTATAGAAACCCTTGTGGTGGATTTGAATCCTTGGATCCACAAGTATGTATGCACCAAATGAATGTGAAATGTAGAATGTAGGATGTAGGATATCTCAAGTCAATTGCTTTTGGATCTTCAACACCAATCTTGAATGTATCTTGGAAGAGGAGGAGGCTTGCATGGATGTGGATGGAGAAATCTTCAACAAGAGAGCTACATAGAGCTTGAATCCTTCAATGGCTACCAATGGATCTCCTTGATGAATTGAGTGCTTTAAAGTGCTTGAATGTTTGGATGCTTGAGAGTAGATGAATGCTTCAATGGATATTTAGCTTGCTTCAAATCTTGCTTCTTAGCTTGTCCTTCACACTTAGATTTCACTTCTCAAGTCTTAGAGAAAATGAGAGGAGAAGGATTCCTTATATACCAATCTAGGGCACAATCTTCTAAAGAGGCCTACATAGGAGAATTAAATTCCAATTAGACCTATATCCATAGAAGAGGACCTATATTAAATATAATTTCAAGAGTTGTTGACCCGAAGACTGAAACAGTCGACCCAAAAGTGGGAATTAAATATTTCCGAAGCCCGACATCCGAAAACCCTGAAAACATGAAATCTAGACCCTAGGCCAGAATCAAGGTCGATTCTAACCTAGGTCAGGGTTGAGTTTGACCTTGACCCAGAAAGGTTGATTTTGACCTTGAGTTCAAAAATCTTAGGTTTGTAGTTTAGGATGCCAAAAAAAGGCTGGAGAGAAGTGGGAAGTGGGGTAGAATAGGGGGAAAAGCTATATCCAAGTCAGAGACCCATTCAAGGCGCTTGACATGACCCCAAACCACTTACTCGGAGGGCTAAACCAGTCTACAATGGAAGTGTTTCCATTTTTTGACTATACAATTAGTTATTCCAGTAGGAGAATAGTTATTAACTGCACGCCCTACAATTTGGCTTAGGGGCAGATTAATTAATTGATTAATCAAGAGGTATCTTGATTGAAAATTCTAGTTTGTCTATCTATCTATCTGTCTATCTATTATCTATATTGATTAACTCATAGGTATACCTACCTTAGCTTGGTCTTTCATATTGCCAAATTAGGGTTCAATATGATAATAATATATCAAGAGATATCTTTCTTAAGATATCTTTATATTAAAAATTAAATATTAGATTATTAAGTATAATATTATTAATATCGATGTATTTAATATTAAAACCTTAATAATGTGATTAAATATTTATTGATGATAATAATAAAATATTTCTTATAATACAATATGAAATTATAAAAATAATAATAATAAATCTATGATAATGACATAAGAATCACATAGCAGTACTAGAGCAACTTATTTCTAAATTACTATAATCACTTACATTTAAATGCTCTTATCCCATGTCCCCATGCGACTGCTTAAGTGCAATTTCTGCTTAATTTTAAGCAGTGAGAGTGTTCCCATGCGAATTTTTAATTAGCGGGAAATGATAATTTGGAATCTTCTCCTACTATTATGGAGCAGTCACTGCTTAAAATGAAAAATAAGCTTGAAAAAGAGGGGGGGGGGGGGGGGGGGGGGANGGGCTGAAATAAGTAGTTGCTTATTATTGAGAAAAAAATAGGGAAAAATCACACATGGCTCCACAAATTGATTTCCCTCCTTTTTATTTGCTTCCTATTTTTTCTCTAAATATTATCTACAAAATTCATTATTATTATTCTATTTAAACATGTTATTTATGATGGCTGGTAAAAAAATAAGCAACAAAATTTGATAATCATGGGGCCACCAGCTCCACAAATTGCTCCTAAAATTTATGAGCAACACCTGCTAGCCAAAACAAGCTAAGCAGCCGCATGGGGACATGCGTTTAGGGTGCACTTTCGATTAATTTGAATCTTTTCCTCAAAAGTAGTAGCCCCTACTTTTTAGTTTACAAATTTAAGCTGGTGGAAAAGATGGGGGGCTAAAAATTGTCCCTTCAACTTAAGCTTTTTTTTCCCACTTGTCAAATATATAGGAATTTCTAATTCACATTAATTTATTTAGCCATGCAAATTGCATATGTTAAACATAAAAAATAATAAGACCACCAACTTTTTAAATTGCATAGTTTAAGAATGAATTCTATAAGGGTAGGTCCCCATGCGGCTGCTAAGCTTATTTTAGCTAGCAGCTGCCGCTCAACATTTTTAGTAGCAATTTGTGGAGCTGGTGGCCCCATGGTAAATGAATTTTGCTGCTTATTTTTTAGGAGACATAAAAAATAAAATGTTTAAATAAAATCTTAATAATAAATTTTGTAGATAAGTGTTTTGAGAAAAAATAGGAGATATAAAAAAGAGGGAAAATGATTTGTGGAGCCATGTGTCATTTTTGTCAATAAGCAGCCGCTGCTTATTTCAGTCCCCCCTTTTTTCAATGCTTATTTTTCATTTTTAGGCGGTGGCTGCTCCACTAAAGTAGGGATATATTCCAAATTATCCTTTTTCTCTTATTTAAAAATGGCACGGGGACACTCCAGCTGCTTAATTTTAAGCACAAATTGCACTTAAGCAGCCGCATGGGGACATGGGGTAAGACCTCTCACTTTAAAATAATCTTAAACTAACAGTTGCATGCTTTTGTACAGTGATGAGCTGATATGAGTTTTGATTTTCAATAAAGTGACATCTTTTGTACAATTCGAAAAGGAGATCATTAATGATATGTAGAAGGAATTGTGGAAATGATATATAACAATCCTTACCAAGTTTTTTTTCAAATTCCATTTGTTCAAATCTGTGTCAATCTTTTGACTGGTTTATTGCATAATATTGATAGTGAAAAAATGATAAATGAAACAAAAAATAATATTCAATCATGTAAAGGAAAGATTATATAAAATTTGAGAAATCACAATGATAGAAGATACTAAAAAACTTTTCGTTTCCAAGAAAAATCAGGGATAAGAATGGAAAAAAAGGTAACTTGCCAAAGTAGGGAAAAAAAAGCCGAAGTGGTTTCCACAGCCAAAAAACTAAAACCCACCGCAAAAAGGCTGACAATTATTCGAGAAGAAAAGACATTTTCGAAAGGCCCCCAAAACCACACCATTAGTATAATTCAACAATCTTCTTCAAAGGGCAGAATTCTGTTGACTCAGAAAAATTGTAGCACTTTCAAGATTGCACTTGAGATGCTCGTTAAGAGGGACAAAAATCTCGGTACATGGGCTCCACAACCACACATTAACAAACTTGATTCTTAGTGCACTTGATGGGTGCAGAAGGGCAAAATATAAGAAATCTAAAAAAAATGTTTTCCAGCTAATGCTTGGTTTGATGAAGAATGCAAAAAAACAAGGAGAACTTTGAAAGATTCAAAAAAGGAGAAAATAAATATCAAAACTTACAAGCAGATTTTAAGAAAAAAAAAAGTTGATTACATGATTACAAGACGGGAAGAGCTTATCTTTCTTGGGAAAAATAACCCCAAGGCATTTTGGAAGGAGTCGCAACCAAAGAAAAAACAAATAGAGAATAATATTATAGCTTCTCAGTGGTTCAATTATGCTAGGCAACTTTATGAGTAGAAACTCAAGGTTGACAATCCTCCTTTGGTCAACACTTCTACTTTACTTTTCACTATCCAAGAGATAGAAATGGGAATCAAGAAATTAGGTGCTGGTAAAGCAAAAGATCTTGTGGACCTTCAAGCAAAGTATCTAAAGTGGGGGATGGTAATTCTTGCTCCTCACATCACTAAAATTTTTAACAACATCATTTAGCAGGGGTTCCCTCTAGATTGGACAACTAGCCTTGCTATTCCTCTTGTCAAGAGCGATGACGTCAATGACCCGTCAAACTATAGAACCATAATGATTAATCCTTTGTTTGCTAAGTTATTTGGGAGTATGGTTGAAAACAAAATCAACAAGTGGGTAAAAAAATGATAAACGTGCTAAAAGACAAGCGGTTTTGAGACCTAAACATTCTACAATGGATCATGGTATAACCTTAAGACACATCATTGAAAAAATTTGGGAGAAGGAGGAAGCATTTTGTTGTTTTGTTGATTTCAGAAAAGCGTTTGATACGGTCCCCAGAGACAAACTTTGGCTCAGACTTGAGGAACTTGGGGTCCCCATTCACCTTAGAGTTGTTGTTCATAGACTTTATGAGGAGGTTAAATTTAAAATTAGAACCGCGGATAACATCTCTAAGAGTTTCAGAAGTGATATAGGGGTCAAGCAAGGGTGCCCTTGTCCCCCACACTCTTTGGTTTGTATATTGATAAACTTGAGGAGTGGTTAAACCTTCAAGGTGGAGATGGTGTACATTTGGACGAGTTTATTATTAGACTTCTTTTGTATGTGGATGACCTTGTGTTGATCTCCAATTTTGTCGATGGCTTACAAAAACACTTACTTGCCCTTGAGCATTTTTGCAACATGTTGGGGATGCAGGTCAACATCAACAAAATGAAAGTGATGGTTCTCTATTAAAAGAAAACATAACCAGCATAAGTTTTACTTTCAGGGCAGCATCCTTGAAGAGGTGTCAGATTATGAATACCTAGGAATTGACTTCAATAAAAATTTGAGTTGGGAAGGGTGTAGAAAGAAGCGTATTTTAGGAGGTTGGAAAGCGTTTTATGCCTTCCAAAATAGATGTAGAGAGGCTGAGCTTTGGGATTAGAAGACTACTCAAATTCTCTTTGGTCTTTTAGTGTTACCGGTTGTTCTCTATGGGTGTGAACTGTGGGCCAACAACACTTCAGATTTACAATGGAAGGAAATTGAAAAAATCCAAAAACATTTGATTACAAATAAGTTCAAACTAAAAAACTCAGTTCTGTATGATATCATGTTGAGTGAGGTTGGGACTGGTCCTATTGAAGCAATTGCTATGGTGCGTCTTATAAGATACTCAAAAAGAATTGAACAAATGGATAAGGACATATTGCCTGAAGTTGTCTTTAGGGGCACATCGTGCCAAAGAAAGAAGACGTGGATGCGTCAAAACAACAAGTGACTCAATAAATAGGATATTCACTTGAATTCTTGCCCCACAAATAGTAAAGAAATAAAGACTTATGTTATGAATAAGTTTCACAAGCGTTCTTGAGATAAAGGTTTAACTAGAAAGAAAGACTATTATATTGTGGAGTTTAATCCCACTGGTGACTTCCATCAAAAAGCGTACATTGGGGTCAATATTTCTTGAAGAGCCAAGATTCTCATTGCCCAATTAAGGACGAATTCACATCAACTTTGTTCTGAAACCGGACGTTGTAAAAGGCCTAAAGAAACTCGGGAAGAAAGAATTTGTATTTTCTGCACTTCCAGTAAGATAGAAATAGAAAAACACTTCATTCTAGAATGTGACACCTTCAAGGACACTAGGGACAATTTTAATATTCTTTTGACTGAGAATTTGTGGTTTGATTTTTTCAATAAGGGGACAGTTGAGCAGTTGGGGGCACTCATCATCAAGCTTCACAGGAAAAAAAAAATGGAAATGAAAATTTGAGCATGTGAGACGGTCTGTCCCATAGACTATCTTTAGCCTCGGAGTTAAAATTATTTTCTTTCTTTCTTTCCCAAAGTGAAATATTGATCTAATATGGGGTTAATATGCTAAAATGGAACAGCTACCCTTTGGCTCTGTCAATTTAACGCCGATTTCATGCCTTCGTTCGGACGGTACATGGAGGACCCTAATATGGGCACAAGTAAAAATGTACTCCAGACAGTTCTGTTGTTGTGGACATTGCGAAAATCTCATTAGGTGAAATGGCTTTGTTCTCCAATTCAAATGCGAGCATAGAAATTTAAAAATCGTCGTGACTTCAAATCCTGAAGAATTTAAATTCTCTTGGCACCAACAAATATAGAATGGCGGCCGCATCAGGGAGGCCCAAGGCAAAGCCAAGATTTGACCCAACAATTCTGAATCAAGCGAAGTCGAAATCGTGTGATGCGGTTATGGAGGAAATCGAGAAGGCAATCACGGCTGTAGAGTACGCGCAGGCTTCCTACTGTCTGGAAGGAGTTCTTTATTCTTACAATGCAGAGGAAGCAGATCGAGCTTACAGATCAGCTTGCGCGGCTATTGCGCGGGGTGACTTTGATTTAGGTATGGAGTTTCTACAGAAAGCATTGGTTAAATGCCCTCCTCAGAAGGCTAACGCTATCTCAAAGATTAAAACACTCATTGCTCATATCAAGCAACAACCACGAGAAAAAGCTCAGAACTTACAGAATTAAATTCATTTAGTGACAATAATATTTCCATGGTCTATAGTAGTGTTCGTGCTTTTCTGGCTTAATCCGCCTAGTGTTTTTCACCTGCGTTAGGGTTTTTTCTGTGTAATTTATGTAAAATATGAGATTGTATTGAAGCTGTGATCTATTTATCCGAGTCCTGTTTTACAGAAGTAAAATTTGCGAAATTTAAGGTTCGCCAAATCTTTTCGGGATAACATGAGAAGATTAAATCCAGAAGGGCTTCGGCCAATATATTTGTATGAAATTATTTGTTCTAAAATATAATGTTATTATTAAAGGATAATCGAGATCCTAGTTCGATCCCCGATGCCTAACCCTTGGGAATGTATACAAACGGCGCATTTGTGACTTTAAGATATCCTTGCCAAGGAAAACAATAAAAACGTAAGCTTATATTGAAACACTGCAAATGTCAAGGTTTTCCAAAACTTAAGTTGAAATTAACTTGTGGTCTAAGTTAAGGTCCCGTCATTGTAAGTTTGAGTCAATTAGCGACTTAATAAGTACGGTTGCTGGTAATGCTTCACCAAGTTCTACGGCTTGCGTTATCACAATATCAATAACTCAGGGTCTACTCAATTCCCCACCCACACCGCCCTATTAATTCCAAACTCAGTTGTAAGGTCTGTATTATCACAAGACCAATGTGTTACTCAGTCATGTCCTACTCTGGTCTCCACCTGTACTTACCCAATCAATTCCAGCGGCACATGAGGGTTGGCAGTACCAGTATTTTGTGGTGTAAGCTTTGTTCGCTTCCTTTGTTCTCTTTGATCATCTGTTTTCAGGTCCCAGTACGATCATAAGTGAGGGAAGGCAATGAGTTACTCATAGATGCTTTCATTTTCTTCATTTGCGGAGAGGGCCTGGCTGTACCATTACATCAGGAGTCAGGACCCAAGTCGGTCATAACTGAGGAAAGGCAATGAATTACTCTTAGATGCACACCAGTTTCAGTTTCCATAATTGTTCCAGGGTCTTTTTGGCCTGCAGCGTTGTTTTTTATATGTATACAAAAGATGACGAAGAAAGGATGGAAGTGAAGATAGATAGTCTTTAGCCATTCACCTCTTTTGAGGGAGTATCATGTACTGAACATGGGGATCAATAAAATTCTCTGACAGTTTCATATCTTAGCTAGTTTGAGTTCTGAGTGATATTTCCGTATTTGGATTCTTTTTTATTATAATCTTCAGCACATCACACATGAATTCTAACAACATAGAATGTTATACACTAAATGTCCCCTGGGATCGGAATCAGCATTTCTTCAACCTCTCAGATCATATTGATCTTTTGAGCTAAGTTACAGCTTCTGCTTTATATTGTTATGCTGTATGGAAGGTCATATTGAAGCTCCGATCCCCGCCAGGGTTTCTAGTAAGTCTTCCAAAAATTTAAGATCACAATGAATTTTTGTCTAAGGTTCTTCTTTGTGATGTTTTTTGCAAATTTACTGGGATAACAAACTTATAATCTCAGGGTTCTATGCGTGATTATCACAAGATTGAAAGTCATATTGAAGTTTTTGACTTAAAGTTTCTACTCTATAAATTTGCAGAATTTTGGTTAAGCTCTAATCTAAGCCAAGGATTTTTCTGTCATTTTTGGCAAGTTTAAATTAAACGAATGTAATGTCCCCGTTTTTGTCAGCATCTGAGTTTAAGAGATTAGCCTATTATTGTGATCTTCGTAGGCTAATTATTGCTGATAGAGGATCTTTTGAGGCACATACTTGGCTTGGGAGGGTCTTGTCTTTCCCACAATTCAGTAAGTTACAGGTTGGTCTTCGTTTGGCTCAAATTGGACTTCGTTTGAGCTTAGTTTTGGTGTGCTTACTATTTGTGGTAAGTTGGGTGTTGATTGAGATGGACCCTTTCTATTTT
>MU226453.1:1271434-1282642 GCA_018584345.1 Thuja plicata
ATTTAAACAAAACTCAGAATGCTAAAATGAAGACAGAAAATCCACATAAATGTTTCAGAAACTGTGAACTAGATTTCATTCAGAAGTCATCATCAATTACTACATTCAACAGAGATTTCTCCAGAAAGACCAGATATATTGCAACTGACTTAGTAGTATTCTCGGACAGAAAAATGACCATCCTTGTACCAGTCGTCTTGGGATCCTTTTATAGCACAAGGATACAACAAGCTACAGACATCTGGGAAGGATAACTCAAACGTTTACAACAACTGTACAACAAAATTCTGCACCCGGACATAGGTGGCAGCTGATTAACACGGTTTGTTTTTCGTGGCTTAACCATATCTGATTCATCCTTTTTGCTTCCCATCTGTTCTTCTTTGACGGTAGGCCAATTAAAAGGTAACAACTTCCACCTCACTTGGTATTCGTGGCAACTCTGGCCTCAGACATGTATTTAGCCCTGTCTCTTTCCTGTTCTGCAGAATGCTGTGCTCTGTTTTCTGTTTGTGCGTTTCTGGAAAGATCCTTACGAGTGAGCGACGCACTCCTGCTTTTCACTTGGTCGCATACTCGCCATCCATCCTTGCTCAACGTTTCTCCTTCTGCGAGTGAGCGATGACCAAATTCTGAACCTCTTTTCACGTCTGTCGCGCACTCGCACTCCTTTTTTGCTCTGCTTCTGGTTTCACGCGAGTGAGCGATGCTTCCTTTTGTTACTCGTCGCACTCTCGCGAATTCACTTTTTTTGTCATCAGGATCTGGGCGACTGAGCGACAATACATCTTTTCTTTCATCTATTCCTTACTCACACACTCGCTGACTTTTTAAACTGCATTTTTTGATTCATGCGACTAAGCGACATCTCATTTCTTTACTTACTGCTCTGTCTAGTCGCACACTAGCGAACTCAGAAATTTCACTTTATACTGGATTGCGAGTGCGCGACTGCTTCAGTTTTCCCTTAGTCGCTGGGTCGCGAGCTTTTTTCTTTCCACTTCTGTTGATCGGCGACTGAGCGATGCTTTTCATCTTCTGACTCGTCACATACTCGCGAGCTGAACAATCTCACTCTATTTCTGATGGCAAGTGCGCGACTGTCTCTTTTTTCTAACTCGTCGCATCCTCGCGAGCTGTTTTTCTTTTACCTTCATTGACTGGTGAGTGAGCGACGCTTTCCCTTTTTTACCTCGTTGCATACCCGCGAGCTCTGTTCCTTCCATCTCTTTTGATCGGCGACTGAGCGATGCTTTTCATCTTCTGGCTCGTCGCACACCCGCGGGCTCTTTTCTGATCGCCTCAAAACATCAGCGAGTGAGCGATGCATTGAATAATCCTTTAGTCGCTCGGTCGCAGACTATTATGTATCTTGAAAAGCACTTGCGCGACTGAGCGATGAATATTGCATATTAGTGTTTCATGCTTTCGTCGCGCACTCGCACTGCAAAACACAACAAAGTTAGAACCTACATGAGTGAGCGACCTACAGGATAGGACCTCGTCGCGCACTCGCGGAGTATGAAATAGACAGAATAACCTGAGAGCGACTGCGCGGCAAACAGATTTCAACTCGTCGCCAACTCGCAGCTCTATAACTTAACCTTTATGAGACATCGCGACTGCGCGATATGCATCTTAAAACATCTCATCGCCCACTCGCTATCCTTTTAAAACTAGTCATGAACAGATCGCGACTGCGCGATTTCCCTTTATAGACAGCTCGTCGCGCACTCGCGCACAGACCAAAACTTGACATAAACACCTCGCGACTGTGCGAGCAGACATAAAGCATGACTTAAAAAGGGTTTTTGACTATTTTTTGCGCGGTAAAGCGTGGAATTTGAAATCAGGAAAGCCCGGGAAAAACAAAAGACCAAGAAATTCAAATTTTTTACAGGGCAGTGCTAACAGGTGGTGGAGGAGAAAACTCATCCAGCAAAGTAGCCATCTCATATGATTTCTTATAAGACAATGAAAGAATTTAAGGAGTCTACACAGCATGAACTGAAGGGGATGTGGCAATAACTTCTTCTATCAAAGGAGCCTTCTCATTTAACATCTCAGAAGACAAAGAAGGATTTTGACGAGTCCCAAAAGAGGGCTTTGTAATAGCAGCAGCCTACCTGAGAGGGCTTCGAATATATGTAGATTCTTACAAAGAACCTAGGATAATTAAATGGGAGGGAAGAGCATCTCTCTACCAAGATGCTTAGCTAACAGATTTCTGTGAGGCTAGAACAGTCTACAGCAACATGGCCTATTTAATATCACCTGCAAGTGCAACAACACAAAGCAAGACCTTCATAATCCAAAAGCCTACTTCCACAAGCGATATGCCACTTTGAGCACAATAGATGCTGGGAGCTCTTTCAAATTATCTAGCTCAACAACTGCTCTTTTTGGACTTTCAGTGCTACATTCGGCGGTAGTCTCTTGTCTCTAATCATTTTGTGATCTTTTGCTCATAATCCTGATCTAGCTGTATCAGTGGACTTGGTGTGTAGCACTATGTATTGTGCCTGCTTTACTGTTTTTCTTGGTAATTTATCTTTAATTTACAAAAATATCTAGCTGAACCTGCATACAAGCAAATGTATTATGGGAGAAAGTAGAAGTTGCCATATCTATTGATAGAAATCTTCCCAGGGAGTTTTCTATCACTGCCAAGCAAGAATTAATCCAAACTGGAGATAGAGGTTTGGGAGCCTCCCTAAATTGACATGACTTTGAAAGATTCTGCCAAAAGGGCGAAATCTGGAAATCATGGCTTCATGAGGATTGGATGCTTCCCCCTGATCTAAACCTGATCATTAATAATAAAGTCTCTATTGGTGGAGGATTCAAACGGCAGAATAAAAAAGGCCCTATGCACATGGGTAAATTTATAGATGGCTCTCCATATGTAGTCTCCAACGAATTGACATCCATTTGTGCATTCGAAGGACAGTGAGCCACAAAGAATTGTAATTACATTTCAAAACATTTTGTGTAATCTTCTTCCGAAACTTACTTCTCCCAAACTAAAACTGCTGACAACTTGAGAGTGTTTGAGGGGTTTTAACCTCTCCTTGGTTTTATCCTGCAGGCTCTTATTGCCAAAAAAATCTGCATCCACAGACCTAATTCTAGACCCAAAAGAGGAGCAGCTTTATTAACAAAAGAAATACCTTCATCTGCTTTGAGTGTGTTGCCTTTTGGCATTTGGTACATTCTCTACCTGCACCACCACAAGAGAATGTAAGCGAATGTAAGCAGGGAGCTTATCCAAAAGATTCCATCCCCTTTTGCAAAACTTAAGGTTTTACCAAATTTAAAAAAAAAATGAATCAGTCTTTTGTCTATGAATTTTATGCAAATTTTGAAAAAATTGATATGAGTTAGAGTTTCCTTTTTGCAGCGTGTGCTAAATCTAAAGTCATATTGAAGCTATAACCTAGGTAAAGGATTAATATATGTATGTTCTGCAAAATTTGTGCTGATTTGAAGCTTTGGCCCAAGTCCATATTCCCTCCGTGTAAGTTTCAGAAAACAATGATTCCTGAATGGACAGCTCATCACCGAGTTTATCTGTTTGAGTTTAGTGATTGTTTTGAGTGGACATAGACAGTTTTGGCTTCATAGATGTGGTTGTTTGAAGACCAAAATTAGTATAAAAAATTGAACATTTTGTAATATTTAGGTTCCTCTTGAAATAGGCACTTAAAGAAAGACAACATTCTGATTCAAGTCTGTATGCAAAAGTTATGGTTGGAATCATTTCATACTGGATTCAACATCATAGGAGAATCGGGAGCAATCTTCAAATACAATCACATAGAGTGTGTGTAACATATAAGAAAGATATTTCAGGTACATTACACAACTTATTTGAAGCCAAAGAGCACTAGCAAGATAGGAAATGCATGGAGTGAGTTTCTCATGCTTGTAATTGTTTTCATTCGAAGAAACAAATGTTTAGAGAAGTGCAATTGCGACTTCCAACTATTTTTCATCTTTTTGAGGCTTCGAAGATCAAAAACTGTTTCTATCTATGCTGCTGCCTACATCTAGTTATCTTTCCAATTAGATTGCATATTCTAACACTAATTTGTGAAGAATTCCAGTGTCATTTGAATAGAAATTCAAGTAGCATAATATGGATTGAAAATTGTTTGATGACTAATTTTCACAAGAATAATTTTGTGGTCAATTACAACTCTATTGGTATCAAAAAAGTAAGTATCTAGAGGTTTGTAGTAGTTTTTGGTGATACATAGCAGATTTGTGTGCATGAACATATTTTCACATCTATAACAAGATGAGCTCTGCTAGGGTTTTGGTCTTAGCCTTGTGTTATCTTGGCTTTTTGATGTCATATTGCATAGGAAAGCTCATCACTCCTCTGCATTGTTGGGCATTTTAGTATGCCACACTTGTGGGCATTCTGTTAGTCTTCTTAAAGGCCTCAAACGTTATCAACACAACAGTTTCATTTGGTGCTGATGGTTTGATGGTGCTTGAGGATAGCTCTGTCAAACAAGCATCCCAAGAAGTTCATCCCCAAGGTGCTCCACAAGTTATGAACTTTGAATCCCCTTTGGATGTGGTGTTGCCCATCCCGGAATTTGAGAGTGCCTATAAATTGCTAGAACATTTTGTTGCCTTCTTAGTTGCTGCCCTTGATGTGAAATCTACAAACTATACAGGTGACAGGTACACTATGGACAGATACTACACTATGGATAGGTATACTATAATATGGACAGATACAATTTGATTTTTGGACAGGTATCATAGTGCTCTTTCATATGACAGTAATATTCAGATTGAGTTGGTTTACTCTTGCACATGACAGTGTGTGTGTGTGTATATATATATATAGTATGATGACAGTGATCTATTTCATTCTTGTGGTTTATATTGTTGTTTTGCATTCTTATTTGTTGACACATTTCGAGTCTTGTTCCCTATTAGAGTTTAATGCCTTATGCATTTTGTCTCTGATAAGGGCTTAATGTTCTATCAATGGTTTCATTGGTAGGCTATTATGGTCTTATTGTAAACATAATTTATAAGTTATTAAAGATCTAATGAAATACAAGACTAGCTTGTATCAGGGGATAAGGTGTCATTACAAAGTTACGAGTCACATAGAATGGATCTGCTTCTTGGTTATATTATTGGCAGTGGTATGTGACTTTATGTAATAGTTTGATTTCATCATTACAGTGGCACTTGATATGGTACTTCGACATTAGTAGTTTGGCTTCCTTTTTGATAAAACAATGATACATTATTGAGAGTATATATGGCAAGCTTGATATGACTGTACCTGTTAGAATCAGTCTTTACAATTACAAAGGACCAAATTTGTGATCATGGTATATGAGCTACCATGTTACAAAGGGTGATTATGATTTTGATTCAGTGCATGAGTTTAAACACTCATTACAAGTGTGTAGAGGCAACATTATTAAGTTGATATGCATGGGGTTTTTGACTTTGCACATTATCATGATCTTGGACTTTATCATTACATTTGACACTGTCTTTACCTTGGGCATGTATAGATTTACACTCCTTTGTGTGGTCAGTGTTACATAGTTTTCAAGGCTAAATTTGATGGCATTATTATTGTGTCGGGTATCATTGTAAAAATTGACATTTCAAATGTCATTATGACCACTTGAGTCCCATAATGCCTTAAGGCATCGAAGAAGATAATGTTGTTTGGAAACATTTGATTGTTCCATTATTTTGAAACCCTATCTGTGAGAGCTAGGACACAGGTTGCAGCTACAATGATTTTGTGGTCACAGTGGACTTGGAGCTGGAATTAGCAAGCACGGTAGTGCAGTGGTTATCCAGACAACACTTCTTGAAACCGGTATTTGTGTTTCAGTTTGAGAAAATAAATAGTCATGGTTTGTTTAATCTGTTAATGAAAGAGAAGTTGTTGCTTCTTTATGGATAACAATAGATTGTTTATGATCTGTTTCAAAATATTTGGGGTTTCCATGACAGTTGTAAAAGAGTAGTTTTGGGCTTTGGCGTTTCTGTTTCGTGACAGTTACAAGGTTCTATTTTTGGAACACAATGTGAATACAGTCTATCTCTATTCCTTCGTTGGGATTGCAATATAAAGTAAGGTTTCTTTCAATTTCAATATATATATATATATATATATGAGGTTTGTGAAAAATACAACAGAGAGCTCTGGTTCTTTACGAAGCATCTTATATGAAGAGTTTATGAATGCAGGGTTTTGAAGGAAGTCTTTGTTTTGATTAGTTCACAGTTGATTTGCATTATTGGGTTTTTGTAACACAATGAGATATTTTGTATAGGCCTATAACCTTTGAAGGTTTATCATTCTGTTGACAGAAGTTTTATATGTTGTAAGCTTGGTCTGTATATTTTGTGATGTTCTAAAGTCATTATGCTGTATACATTCCATGATTGCATGTAATCCTGAATCTCAAGACTAATGAGATATTCAGGAAGGTGATACATTTGGGACAGATTTCATATTCTGTTTATTTGATTTCAGTTTGGTTGATTTGCCAGTGAGGCATTTTATTTATTAGCCAGGGAGACACATTTATTTCTCAGTTAAAAAGATTAAGGCACTGTAAACTCGGATTTTGATTCATAAGCCAATGAGGCATTTTCGAGTGGTTTTTCATCCGTATGAGGGTTTTCCACTCATGAAAATATTTGTGTCACTTAAACTTGCATGAGATTTTTTTGATCTTGTTCAGTTGATCTTAATTCATCATTAATTTGAAGTAATTTATACCGTTATGAGATTCAGTTCATAAGCACTATTTATTGGAAAAGAGTTTTATAATTCTAGGACACTGATTCACCCCCCCGCCTCCCTCAGTGTTCTCCGTACTCCAACACATTTTACTATAATAGGATACTTTGTTGGGAGAATTACTCCTTGAAAGCATGCTTAAAGTAGTGTTCCACGATGATGCGTCCCCCCCAAAAAAACTTGTGTTCCCTATAGGGAGACATTTCCGAGACTTGGAGACTTGGGGGAAATGTCCCCCCATAGAACAACCACCTCTACCACCTCTATCGGGGATCCCCCTAGGTCGCTTGCTATATGGCACATGCCATTACATATTAAATGCAATATTTAAGTTTAGAAAATTAGTTTATCGTTCATTGGGCACTTGCAGAGATGTTATATTGTAGATTTTGCCTTGAAGATTTTAATTCACTTCAATTTGTATATCAATGCCACCCCCTCCGCCACTACTCTGCCTCTGTCTCGCCGCCACGACTCTGCCGTCGTCCCCTTGCTGTCCCCAAATTTAGGCCCTTGGTCCCCCCATCTCCAAAACTCGTCCCTACGTCCTTGCGTCCCCTCGTCTGGAAACTGCGTGGAACACTGGATCTTAAAGATTGGGGCAACAAGTTTTGGGGCCCACATGGAGTCAGCCATAAGGCTGTACAAATATCACTAAGGGGTTTTTCTTGTTTTCCTTAGTTAAAGCCAGTGATGTGGAAGCCATTCTTAAACATGCCCCTTAGTTTGTTTGTGCTTTCCTTTTGGTTTTACAATCATGGACTTGAGACTTTGTTGTTTTTTAAATGAAAGGGCTCTTTGTGTCCCTATTTGGGTGGACTTCTTGGGTTTTCATTTGTCATGAATTTCTTGACCTCTATCATTAGTTCAAGCCAAATAGGTTCTTCTCGTTTTGTTCTTCGAAGCAAATTTGAGTCAATGTTGACCTCTCTAAACATTTAAAGGAAACTGTGAATGTTTTGATTGGTCAAATGTGTTGGACACGACGATCCTTTATCTTAATTTGGAAAACAATTGCTTCAAGTGTCAATCCTCCAATCATGGGATTAGGGATCGTCCCATGTTCTCCCCGTTTAGCAAGTCCACTTCTCGGCCTTCTGAGGCTTCTCTTCCTAAAAAAAGGGTGGATCATTGTTAAGAATCATAAAAACAATGAAAACCCTTGCAATAGTGCAACTCATGCTAAGACTCTAGACAACATTGGTAATCAAGTTGTTGTCACTTGGCAGAATCTCAAAACCTTAGGATAAGGAGAAAGAGGCGGCTCACTCCAATGGAGACTTATGAGAGGTGAATAGGCCTGAATTTATCGGAATTCCTCAACTGGGTTCAATTTTATCTTCTTAATTGGATAGTCTTGTTTGTCCTCCTTCCTTTACCCAGTTAACCTGGTTTGTTCTTGTAGCCCACTTGGGCATTTGGAAGAGAGAATATGTCCAAGAGAAAAGAATGTTGAATATCCCATGACTTTGGCACGCTTGATGAGTTGGATAGTGATGATATGCCTCTTGACTCTTGTCAATGAATTTTCTTTCTTGGAATGCTCAAGGTCCTACACAACTCCCTAGGATTTACTTTGTGAGAGATACTTGACAATGGTTTTCAAGTTTAGGTGTTCTATGCTTACAAGAAGTTAACATTACTGTTTTTATGCTTTTTGTTGCTTCCTGTGTTATTTGGCCAGCCAATTCATTTTATGTAGCAATCATGATGCAGGTTATGGAGGAGTTGTCATTTCTCTCTCTCCTAGGTGGTAGTGGCATTTAATAAATCATGGTTGTGATCCCACGAACAAAGTTTTAGGAGCACTTTCCACATTGACAATCATTCCTTTGAAGTTATCAATGTTTATTCCTCTAATGATGCTATTGAATGATCTTCCCTTTGGTGCTACATTTTTTATTCTATACCTATTGGAACTTGGGTTTTGTGCGAAGATTTTAACTTGGTGGAGATGGTATGTGATAAAGATGGAAACCCACCAAAAATAAATGTTGGAGAGTTGGCAAAATGGTTTCATGTGCAATAAAGTTGCTGCCACAACCATTGCCACTGGTATATGTGGAGCAATTTCTGGGTTGGGCTTGATAGAGTGTACAAATGGCTTGATTGTGATATCAATACAATCATGCTCTTCATTTGCTAGCTATATTTCTCTTTTGGTGGAGCCTTTGTCGAATGCTGTCCTTTCTGACCATTCTCCCATTTGGTTTTGCATTGAATGACAACTTGCTAAAACACATCCTTGCTGACTCATCAGTGCACGTTGGCTCACTTTTGACATGTTTGGAACCTTGAGTTATGTCCATTTCGCTTTGATCCAGGGTTTCTTGGTTAGGTCAAAGAATTATAATGACAATATAGTGAATTTCCAAACATCCAAAGTGTTGGCAATGTTAGGTATGTAGCTAGAACACTCCCATCGATTGGTAAGTGATCACTCCATAAACAAGTGAGTAGATCTGAAATTGAGATATAAAATGTACCAGAAACAAGAAATAGATAATTTTTTTAGTAGCATTGATATTATTAACTTCAATTACATCAGTCCACATACAGTTCGTGTCAGTTTACAATAATAGCAGACCTGTGCAATCAGGTACAGTTGCATGTCTAGCTTGAATTACCACTATACTGATGATGACTGGATGCTTCCCACAATCCTATTTCTGATTTTCTGAGCACAAAATGTTGGTCTGATTGGTGACTTCCTGATGTTTTAGGGTTATCTACTTGTTGCAGTTCCCATTAGGGTTGTATGACAGTTCCAATTGGGGTGTGTGATTGAGTGGTGATAATGATGGCCTGGCAGTCAACACTAGTCCCTCTCTGATCTTCTAATGCTAATATAAAGTCTGCAAACCCTTGTTGCTGCTCCGGAAATGTCTCAGACCTGCACACCCTAGGCGCTGCACTGAAAATGTCTCTCAGACCTACAATCCCTAGCTGCAGTACCAGCAGAGGCTCTCAATTGTTAATCAAACCCTCGCTACCTCAGTGCTCTAAACGTAAATCAAATCCATAGCTAGGTAATAAAAGGAAAACCACAGAGTCATAAAAATACAAATGTGGAGGGAAAAATTGACAAGATAAGATTTAGGGGCTTCTTCTTGACCTTGATGTCTGCTAGGGATTGCATTCCAGCAGTCACACCTTTTAGAAAAATTTCAAAATATTGATAAACTCCCCAATCCTAGTGCTTAGCAGTTAAAGGAAATAAATAGTTGTTTGAGGGGGTGCTATGATCCACAATAGGCCAACCAACAAATAATTTGGTTTAATTTTTATTCTTATTTTACTTTTAATTATAATATTGTTCAGTCCAACTAGGCATCAAAAAAACAATTTCATTTTTTTTTGTTAACCCAAGGTATCCCCGTGAGGTGGCCCAACGTCCATTAGGAATGAGCTAAGGCAAGACTAATCTCTAGGGGTGGACCAAACAGCCTACCAACCAGGACCCTCTAGGTTAACCCCCTCTAGGTTAACCCAGATGTTGGAGTCGAACCCGTGATGCATGGGTAGCAAACCCATTCCCCAAGCTAACTTCGCTATTTGTGCGGGCCCAAAATTAATTTTATTTATTTATTATTATTATTATTTGATGAATAATAGGCTATAGCCAATATTTTTATTAAATTAAAACAATTACAAACTCGGTTCAGTGTGGGCACCGGTAGGAAAGAAATGAGTCAAGAAGACCTCTAGTCTTGCCGAGAACTTCAAAAGTAAGGTTTTATATGATTTTACAATTTCCCGTTTGTAAAAGTTACAGGATAGTGATAATCATATCACTATTTCTTTTTAATACAATCAACTGATTGGTCATATCACGGTTATTGACGAGGATTTAGTATCCTCATTTACAAACTTGAGCCAATTATTTATTATTATTATTATTATTTTGTAATTATTTTTATATTTAAATATATATAAATTAGTGTTGAAAACACCTTTAAATAATTGTTGGCCAACACAGCTAAGGGGGGATATGACATGAGCCTCGACCCACTTGGCTGACAAGCTGAATTGATTGGTGGAATAGTGCTATAAAATGCACCTCTTGTTTCCTTCAAATTCCACATCTCATATAAGGCTACCACCTTGGAACTTTGCCAAGCCATCACTACATTAGAAGCCCATCCTTTGTAGTTGGGGTGTCAATAGAAACAAATTGTTGATGATCCAATAGTCAAAGATGCTTAGATTAAAGCTTGTTTGTATCGGCTCAAAATGGATCATCAAGCCCTTCATGCTCACACACTTCCTTCAACTTCTTTATAGGCCCCGTTTGTTTGGCGGAATTGGAATTGAGTCAAAACCTTATTATCACAAAATCAGGTTTTGAAATCCCGGTTTTGCATCTTGGGGAATTGGAATTTGACTCAAAACCTTATTATCGCAAA
>MU226453.1:1282692-1303558 GCA_018584345.1 Thuja plicata
AACCCGGTTTTGCTTACGAATCCAGAATTGCAATTTAGAGAAACAAACAGCGGATTTGCAAAAACGAGAAGTGTCACTCCCAAAAACGGGAAGTGTCACTCCCAATTCCGTGAAACAAACGGGGCCTATATTCAAAGACATTAAATTTCCACAGTCCATGTTGAATAATAAGTGCTGTTTTTGGATTCAATTGTGTGAGACTTTTCTCCTTCAGCTCTCTTATTACATCTTAATGATGGATCATAGAGTGTGATCCGAAATGTTGATGCAAAAATATCTTACACAATTGAATCTAGAAATGACACGTACTATTCTTGATATTCTTTGCGCTTTTGTTTGCCATTGCGAGTAGGGTTTTAAAGATCAAGAGAATTCCCTTGAAAAAGTTTGTACTAGGCAATAAGGCCTTATATATAGTTTGTAGGCACGGACTTGGACAACACTTGGCAAGCCCAAAATTTCCAACTCATCAAAAGCTCCACAGGCTGGCAAAAACTAGGGTTTATTGGAGGGGCAAATGCAGCGTTTTAAACTTTTATAGAAAAATCTTCGTGAAATACACATTTTAACCCACATCTTGATTTGTCATACATGTTTTAACTTGGATTTTATCTTGCCTCATTGTGTTTTAACCTAGGTTGGCATGTTTCAATATTGCATTGTAATATTTTTTAATCTTGGAATCAGGTGAAACTCGATGATTTTTCATCTTAAATCTGACAATTTTTCCTTTGCAATTCATCTATAGAGACTCATGAGTTAAACTTGGCTTTACTTGCCCAACTAAAAAAATACCGAGTCCTCGACAACTTGGGGAGTACTCATATGGGTTTCTATCCGTGTCCTCAAGTTTGCCCCTTGTAGGCTTTCTCATTCTCAGTGTGTCTTTGTTGATTAGATGCTCACTCTTGTTGATCTTAGATTCTATCCATGGCCTTTGACTTGTCTCTTGTAAGCTTACTCATTCTCAGTAAGTCTTTTGTGACTAGTTGCTCACTCTAGTTGATTAGTTATGACACTTTTGTGATTTGACATTCTTTCAAGGTGAAAATTCTTTTTAGCACATTGAAGGATAGGAATTTTGATTTGTTTTTTTGGATAGTCAGAGTATACTGGTTTCTTTCTTTACACTAGGTAATGATTTATTCTAATTTTCTTTGGCAATGATTTATTCTAATTTTCTTATGCAAATCTAGGTGCAAGCCAATAAGTTTGGGCATCTTCAAGTACCTTTGTATCATTGGGGAAATGCTTGTGTATTGTTGCTAGATTCCATCCTCTCCTCTAGTTGAGGTGATTCTCCACCTTGTGGGTATTGTTGGGATGTAGTCATTTTGCTCGTGGTGAATAAGACACATTCTTATGCTTCTCAACCTTTTGTGAGAAGAGCTAGGGGCTAGTCTTAGATAGAACAAGCTTAGCCCACTTTCCATCCTAAACTCTAAACCTCGGTAGGATCCCTACAAATCTCAATGTTGGATTTCTCATGGTTACTTGGGAACATGTAACTCCCATTCTTCTAGTTGTGTACACCAAACCAATGAGAATTAAGATATGACACGTGAATGTCTATGTGACGTCTATAGTCCCGTATGTACCTGCTGGTAAACAGATGCCACTACAATTATTTCTTTGCAACTGACTCTGGTTGCCCTGTGAGCAGTGACAACCGTGCCAAAAGTTAGAGAGATTGCAGTAAACCACAATCTTCCTCTGTGTTTGAGAGGGGCAACTCCCTTGTATGATGGGGTTATTTAAGATTTTTGTGTGCTTTTTACCAGAAACTACAAAAAGGACAGGAACAAAACTAAAAGAAGATGAACAAAAGAAACCTCAGTAGGAGACATACAAATACCAACTGAGATTACACGACAGAGAACAATCACAAGAGGGTTTTAGCACACAAGGCAATGATGGTGAAAGAAGCACAATGAACCTCAACATACGAAGAGATAAGTTATACTAGCACATCCAAATCAAGGTACCAGGATATGAGTGTACTTCATTACATCAATTGCACAGATTATCAATTCTTTATGCATATGCCTAAAAAGGTTACCAACTTAACATTCGAGAAGTTAGCAATGATAACACAGAGGAACATTCAGAGCATACAAACAAAAGTCTTCTTTATCATCTTTATGGGATTGTACAGTCTCAAATCCTTCTGTACATAATGCAAAACTAAAAGTAATTGAAAGTGTCTCTTTGCATTTCTCCAGAGCTTTCCCTCTATAAGAGTCTCCCCTTTACATTACAAATAGCCTTCTCTCGGCAACCATTTGTAACTACTTAGTATACCTCAATCACCTTTTTGTTATATAATACATAAATATAATAAACCTTCATAGTTATGTTTTGTAGAACTTTTTCAAATATAAAGGTTTATTTTCTAAATTTTGGTTATATCAAGTGACATAAGTCACTTTTACCAAAAAGGATAAGTCGAAATACATGTTGACAAATGAAAGTTGTCATCAATTTAGTCGAAATGAGCACCATGTCTTTATACGAACACGAACAACTTGGTCTTCAAGAAAATCCACTCCAACTCTATTGGAATGTTATTTGTGCAATCAAATCCATCTTTTATACCGTTGGGAGCATCTTTGAACCTCTTTGTGTCCCAAAAAGAAATTGCACCCAATAGAATCACTTCCCATATTGATATCCTGTCCTCTATTGTTGCCAACTTTATCAATTCTTTGTAGATCCTGTGTAATGTTTTGATATGTTCCACGGTGCTTCACTAATTCAAATATTTTGAGAGCATCTTTACAAAACACATTTTGTTCATAGCCCGTGATAATTTCAATCCGTGAAATAACATTCCTTTGAAGCATTGTGTTCAATAGTTAACAAGCCATTTTACATGCTTCCACATCATGTATGCATGTCTGCTAGGGACAGTTGCAACTGGCATTTGTATCTGGTTGAATTTAAGCCTTCTAAACAAATCAATTTTGCAAATACCCCAGGATCATTGATTTTCCAAACTTTGCATTTCTTTGAGGCATGTTGTATCAAAGAGTTTCATATTCTCACTATTTCAAAGGGTCTTATTTGTGCACATTGCAAAGATAGTGTTGGCAGAGGTTGTGGTGTTTGGCTTTACAACTACCCATTGCAATTTTCTTGAAAGTTTATAAGCCTTTACTACAAATCATGAGATAACATCTCTTTGATGCACACTGCCGATAATGGGCGTCCACGCACTGGTTTGAAGCTTCCAATTTGCACACTTTCTGGAATCATTTCAATTCATTTCCTAAGACAACATCTTTCCAAGGCATTCTATCAAACAGTTCACATGCCTTATCTTCACTTCCACATTTTGTATGCAAGTGTTCCAAGCACTTCCAATTTTAATTTATTGTTCTCCATACTGAACCTTTCATTTTGGCACGCTGCTTTGGAAGGGGCAGGTAGAGGTTATAGAATTCGGCTTTAAGCCTGACCATTACATTCATTAAAAATTTCTAAAGCCTTTTCATATGCAGCATTTTGTCAAATAGTTCTGGTGCATTCTTTATGAATCTCCATTTTTCATGAGGGCAATTCTAATTATAATGCCTTTGCTCAAAAGTCTCTAAAGCTTTTTCAGCGTATCAAGTTATGCTTCAGCTACACTTGTAATGCGCATGAGACCACATTTTTTTTTGAAATATTCTGTCAAACATTTCAAATGCCTGCTATACGCTTCCTCATTTGGCATACATGTGTTCCTGAATATTCAAACTATAATATGTGGCCGAATGACTAAATTTTACTTCAAAATGCTTGTAGCTGCACGAACTTAGGGAGGAAATGGGAAAAAGTAACGACTTCAATGTTTATGCTGACTATTTTGTGCATGTGCTTCAATCATTACATTGCACAAACTAACATATCTTTGATACTCTGCCCAATGGTTAGTACTTGTCAATGCTTCCATATTTTGTCTTGTCGGGTATGAATGCACTCGTTTTGAAGTTGCCATCCTTGGCTCGGGTAGCAGAGACAACTAAGGAATTGGCATAACACTTGCAGTTTTCTTTTGCTCAGAAGTTTTTAAATATTTTCAACAATTTGATTTCATACACAGGTAGCAATAATATCATTTGGGAGGTGACATCAATTGAGGTATTAGGACATGCATATGGGAGCACCTCCCAATTAAATATCAATTCTTTGAGGCATTCGACAAAATGGTTTGCATGCTCCCTCTGAGCTTCCACAAAGCATTTACAACTATAATATCTGACAAAATCCTCTACCTTTTATGCTTCAAAGGATGTGCAAATCCTTTACCAATTTCTGTAAGAGCAGAGAGGACGCGAGTTAAATTGTGGAATTGGATTTTACATTTGTGAATCACATTAGCTTGGAGATTCTAACATCATGCTGCAACCATTACACTTCATTCCATGACATTTCCAGAGCAGAGGGAGTGTTCTCGTGCAGAGAGAGGACAGGAAAGCTAAAATCTTGAAAACTAATTAAAGAACTGGTGCCTTTGTTGGTTCACATAACTAAAGTAGTTATGTTTTTAATTCTTTCTGTCATCCATAAATTTACCGTCTGCATTTACCTCTTACCATTTCTAACTCACCCGACTCCGCATTCACTTTTTGAAACTCATAACCCGGTCACGAGTTCTGAGTTTTGATTTCACAATACATCTCCCTACGTTTGGCTTTTCAAAATCACAACTTAGTTGCAAGTTGTGAATTTGCATTGCACAACCTTTTAATTTTTAAAATTTTAAGCTGAATTTTAATTTTAATTTTATTTTCTTCACTTTTTCTCCCTCTTTGGGAGAATTTATCACAACTTTTGACTTGGGACAACTTTTGACTCGGGATGAATTTGAAGTTGAAATTTTGACCAAACAACAAATGAGAGGAAATGATCATAAAGTGGAAGGATTTATTTGTGATAGAGCTTTTCACGATGGAATTTCAATGCTTTTTAGATATAAATCATATCCTGAAAACTTGTGACAACTACACATTTTAGACAAGCCAGACATTGGATAAAAAAAAAAGTTTAAAATTTGAATGTTTGAAAATTGGGGCAATAGGACCGAAACTTCTACTCATAATCTAATAAAAATCCAACCATGTACTTCATATAACCTCCAAAACCTAGAAATTAGAGTGTAATAGCTAAAATGAGATAACAAATAAAAATAAAAATGAATATCTAGATACTTGCACACAAGAAGAGAAAAAATGTTTGGGGTTGTTTGGAGACTTGCCTAAGTCAAGTCCCTATTTTGGTGTTTCAAGCTCTACAACAACCAGATAGATAAATAGATCAAAAGATAGATAGATAATTACATGATTTGATAGATAGGACATTTCATAAATTCCAAGATGCTGAAAGATACAAGAGAGATAAAAAGATATTACCAGATAGGCTTGAGAAAGCTAACAAAGCCAAGAAATTTTTGTGTGAAAATCCAAGCCATTTCCATTGAGTTGGATAGTTGACAAGAGTCAAAATGCTCATAATCAATATTTGAACGTTACAACGTTGCAAGACACATGTGCAAAGTGCGGATGTCTGTACAACGCTCTAGTGTTCAGATAAACTGCACTAAAAAATGATGGCAAAGAAGAGAGGCACGTGGTTAATGCAAATGTGACACTAAAAGCTAGCTACTTAAAATGACCCTAAACATCTTGAGAGGGAAAAGGTTAATGCAAGGGCTAAAGTGACCCTAAACATCTACATTTTGCCCCCATTTTAGTAGGCTTATGAATCAAATGGAGATGTAAGCTAAAATAAATGCCAAAAAGATACTATAGAGGAAGCAACTAGTTCTTCAAACCAAGGAAGCATGCTCCTAGGGTGAAGAACTAGAAAATAGATGCATTAGATAGTAAAATTTGCACAAGATAACAAGGTTAGAGCATGAAAGCCATAAAGCCACAAGATTAGAGTGTCAGAGCTATAAAGCCATAGAGGTAGATCATGATAAAGATACAAGAATAGAAAGCAAAAAACTAATTTTTTTTTGAGTCAAAAAAGTGAAAGAAAACTTGATATAAAAGGTCGTCTTAGTATAATGCATTGTCCCCAAAATACAAGATTCAATATATGGAGGAATTCTATAAAGAAGAGAAGACTATATTGATTGATTGCTTCAAGTAAGAAAGCACTTTTGGTGGGATGTTTGGGGTCAAACTTGCTTCCATGTTTCAACTTTCTCTGAGCTTTGAGCGTGTTGGGGTAAGTCCCATGCTAAAACTTCTTTTCTTCAGGTTGCTTGGGCTCTCGGTCCTTCTTTTATCATTTGGCATGTTTGGTTGGAAAGGAATTGAAGGTTTTTTCAAGATTTTAGGATGGATGTTATACATTTGTGGTGGAAAATTATTCATTCTCTTTGTGAGACTGTTATGGCTAAGTTTCATTTGTCTAGAGGTGTGGATCCTGGTGATGTTGCGATTTGTACTTGTCTTAATTTCCTCTTCAAAGGGGTGCCTCCGGTATTTGGTGGTCAGGGTAGAAGTAGTAGATGCATACATCCATTACGATAGATCGATCAGGAGGGATGTTGGACACTCCCTCCTCACGGAGTTTTAAAAATTAACATTGAATGGCTCATCTCGGGGGACTCTTGGGCATGATGGCATTGGTGGGGTTGGTCGGGATAGTTCTAGTGTTGTTTAGTTTATTTTTTCTCTTTATAAGGGCTTTCATACAAATAATTTAATGGAGGCTCTTGCCATTTTGTATGTTGTTCAACATTGTTGTGCTCTTGGCTGGCGCAAGGTTATTTGTGAGTTAGATTCTCAAGTGGTGGTGAATTTGTTAACTAGACAATAGGTTGGAGATGTTAGTTGACATTTAGCTTTGGTTATCAGACAGATTCTCTAGTTGTGTAGTTCCTTGGATTCAGTGACTTTCACACACATTCTTAGGGAGTGAAATGGTGTTGCAGATTGTTTGGCCAAATGGGCCTCAGATCAAATGTACGTTTGGAATATAGTAGATAAGGGGCAATTGCCTCCTGATATGTCTCATATGTTTGATCAATTAGTGGATAGGTATAGGGTTCCTTAGTGCTCTCTTTGTTGGGCACTTTGCTTGTAATCTCTTTTGGGTTTGAATAAATCCATACCCATCTTTTAGTAAGAAATCACCCAAAAATAAGGAAGCAACAAATGTGGAAGTGACTACATGACTCTGGCACTGACTTTCTTTGTCGCTAGGGATCCTCCAGATGTTAAAACTTGAATTCATAAAAGATTGAACAATGGTAACCAGATACAAACCACGAGATAGTTATCACTAAGATTGCATTGGTATGGGTAGCAAGTTGTGTTGTGCTAGATAGCCATATTATAGGGTAATTTTAGATTGTGCTAGTATGAGTAGCAAATTGTGTTAAGCTAGATAGTTGTATGATAATGTGACTTTAGATCATAACAATACGAGTAGAGAATTGTGTTATGCTAGATAGTTTTATGATAGGGCTAGAGATTTTGATAGTGCCAAGACTGTTAGCAATGCTAGATGGTCATACAATAGGGTGAAAGATTTGATGGGTGGATTGGCCCCCACAAAGACAAATACAATAGATAGTGGATTGGCCCCCACAAAGCAAGATACAATAAGATTTAATTTTGAAATAGACATGCCACAAGTAAGAATGCACAAGTGAGTGGAATATGTATGCCTCCCTTAAAATTTGAGCATATTGACTAGGTTAATGTTATATGGAAGAGAAAAATAAGAAAGAAGAGAATGCACCCTCAAGGGGGGTGAACAACACTCCAAACAAGTTCTCACTTGCCTCTTGGGTATAGGGGAGGAGAACAATATTGAAAACATTGTACCACCATGAATGGAAATAAGAAAGGAAGCTCCAAATGCCACATAGTGAGAAGCATCAAAATAGAAGGGATGTGTAAGAGCTTTATTAGAGATTGCTTAACATGTAAAAATGATGGGATATATTAGAACCTCGATATCACTTGTCATGGAAAGAAGGAGGAGGTGGATTGATAGATGAAAGATTGATGACACATGATTCATGAAGTTTTATTTTATTCGACAAGCCTTACATTTACTAGTGGAATGACCCAACACTTGATGATATGCACATAAAGAAAGTTTTGTTTTATCATGCTTGTTCCAGAATTGGCATTGGGTTTGACATAAAAAAATAGAACCTAGAAACTTCAAAGGCAAAGCTAAAGAAAAGTTTCAAGCCAAGCCCCACGGCTAGTTTGAGAATTGGCGTCAGGATTCAAAGTCATAAGTGAAACTTCAAAGACAGTTTTTTTGAGGAAGAAGAGTAGATTCAAAATACTTGGTCAGAGCTCGATAAGAGTTATTGAAGTACATTTTAGGCCTGACAACTGATTTTAAAACCTTTGTTGGAACCCAATGCTTGAAATAGAACTATGATAAAGGTGAAAGAAAAGCTCAAGATGGTCTTAAAAAGATTGAGGAATTTCAAAAGTGAAAGGTGGAGTTCGATAGTAGTTCTAGAACTCCTCTCAAAATCAGAAACTCTAGGTGGAACTACGATGGTCCCAACTTGGCTTCAGTTAGCAGGTTGAGTTTTCAACAAGATAAGGACCATTTGATTATCAAGGTATATTCTGCATCAATGTCCCAAATTCAAACTTGATGTCGCAAATTCAAACTTCAACAACAACAACAACAACAACAACAACAACAACAACAACAACAACAACAACAACAACACCAATATAAGGAGGCAGAGAGGTGGTTTTAATTCCCTAGCTATTCTAACCACTTCTAATCATATCTATTCGCAGAATAATAAAAAAGCGCTGCCCAATGACCCCCTTTGCAAACCCAATGTCTTCAAGATGACACCATAACTCTTCCAGGCTTTGCACACGCTATCTAAGGACGCTCTCCATGCCCATTAATGATCTACATATGAATTTTGCTCTGACAAAAGGAGTAATCGACCATATCTTGTCGCAAGGCCATCTTAAGGTATGGGTTTCCTCTTCCTCGATTGCAGGGGTATTCATTGTGACCCTTCCATGTCACTTGTAGAGATAATTTTGCACGCCAGAGGATCAAATTTCTTGATCTGATTTGTCTTATCATTTCGTCCTACAACCTAAACCTAGTTTGGTTAGGTTTTGAGTTAAAATTGAATATTAGAGTTATGCTTGAATTATGAAGGTAATCTTGTAGCATATTTTGAGGATCTTTTTCCCTGTTTCTGATATACAATTTTGTGTTTTTTTTTTTGTAATTGTAAACATTGCCTTGCCATGTGTTAATAAAATTATCCGTTTTTACCTCTTTTGGGTCCAAACACCTCTGGAAAATTCCCTTTTTGCGTGGATGATGTATTTTTCTCTGTTTTAGATTGTATGATAGTATTATTATGTTCAATAGATCTTGCTTGTGAACTTGGTTTCCTTGCAGTATCTTGTTGAGTCCTAACCTTCATATGGTATTATGGAGTAGCTAAATCAGGAAATTGTGTAAGTTGGATAGTTTCATTGATATCTTGTGCAGTTGTAGGTGAGGAGATCAACATTATAATATGGTGCATCAGCCTCCATTTACTTTTCTTCTAAGAAAGCTGTTAGATTGGGTTAGAGGTAGGTCTTAAAGTGTTGGATTGGTTCAACACTACACTCTAGTTGGAAATGAAGCTGACCTTCTCCGGAGATTGAACTTTACTTGTCAAGGTCCAACACTTGGAGGTTGTTTCCATGTTTCACAAGGTTGCTTGGGGGTCAAACGCCAAGGGTGCAAACTTTTGTGACAAGATTTTTTGGTACGCTCGGTGGGACAAGTCTTAAATTTATTTCAAGAAAACCTACTGGTTGGATGGTGTCGAGCAAATAATCTCAACATTCATTGTAAGAAATCAATGCCGATCTTAACGTCTCAACATTCAAAATGCTCATTTTCAAACACTTGGTGGCTCCACTCACACACATTGGTTCTCGAACTAGACTTACTGTGATTCATGCCTAGAATACAAACAAGGGTATTTTCTAGAGGTAATTTTCAATACACTCAACTCTCATTTTCAAGTTCTAGAGGAAGGAAAAGTAGACTCTCATTATCAATAATTCGGGTTATAGAAGCAACCGCTTCATCCCCTAGGTCTCTTTCTACTCTTTTGGTTGATATATCACTATAACCCAGGGCTCTATCCACTCATTTGAATAGACCATTATTCCGTATAGTTGTCCCTAGGAATCAAATCTTTGCCACCTTTAATGGTGGTGACCCTCTCATAGGATGATATACTAGCGGTTGCCTTAAAAAGTGTACCTTATTTCACTGGTGAAACCTCTACTAGTCATGTGGAACACATCAAAGAGGTATCAACATTTGCAATATTCATGATATCATTAAAGCTAATGTAGCAGTTAGAATCTTGGCTACATCATTCAAGGGAAAAGCCCTACAGTGGTATAGAGGCTTGCGTTAAAACTCTATTCATAATTGGGATGAGTTAGGTGAAAAATTATGCAAGCTTTTGAAGATAAAAGTGATCACTTATCACTTATGGAGCAACTGACTACAATTTAGAGAGCACCTCATTAAAATATGGGTGACTTCAACTATAAACTGCAGAAGGCATGGGATATGAATTTGATTTCTATAAAGCCATCTCCCAATCTTGCTTTCTTACACTACATCGAAGCTCTTAACTGTGATATAGCTCATACAGTACAAACAATGCTAGATGCATATGATATAGCCATTAGGCATATAATTGCTTGATATAAGCTGGTAAAATAGCTCCTAGGCCTCCAATGCATGTGTTCCTAGAGATGCCTACTCAACAACCCACTGTGGCTGGCTCCTATTTTGGTTGCGCCTGTGTGTGTGTAAATGGGTACCTGATGAAAAAGACACAAACACTCAATAAGTCATTGCATTAGCTTGAAAGGTCAGATAAAATGTCCAAAACTACTAATATTGACCTATTGCCTGCTAACTAGGAGGAGTGTAATTAGTAACATATCAGCCCTCAGAATATGCTACAAATCAGTGACGAAGACAACCTAGCATGAAGGATTTAGATTAAAACAAGCTAGAAGATGATAAAACATGCAATCTAGCTCCAAAAATTGAAATGAAAACAATGCAAAAGCATGAAATGTAAGATGAACTATGATTCTAATGTTAATTCAACAGCATAACAATGTATTTTTGATCTAATGTGAAGGCTTATTTGCTCTCAAAACTGGCTTCTATTTATAGAAGAATAGGAGAGAGAGGGGGGACAAGGTTCATTTATAAATTGGAAGACTCATAAATGAGGTGTAAGAGCCATTAATGTCCAAGGCATTAATGAGGCATGGGAGAGACATAGGCTTAAGGCATCTTCATTAATAAGGCATTAATGAAAGCTTTAAAGAAGCAAGGTAGAGTGTAAGAGGATGACTTGAGAAAGTGGACTTTAAGGAAGTCAAGCTTGAGAAAGTGGACTTTCTCAAGTGGGTTGAGTTGCTAATCATTCCTTAATGGATTGTGACAACATTAGGAGGTGGGTTAGGACTAGAATTAGGATTAGAATTAGATTAACATGGGTGAATAGGTTGAGAAGGGTTAGAACCCAGGGTAGAAGTGGTTGAGATAGGTTAGGTTGGGATTTAAGGGAATATTAATAAATGAAATAAACTTATTTAATTCATTTAGAAATATATGAATTAATTATCTAAACAATGAAATTGCTTTTTAATAATTAGGGGACTATAGCCATTTTAATTAAATTAAATAAGCTAGGGGAATGGGTTATTTTGCAAGTGGGTATTTGATTCAAGGATTTATTTAATTCCTTTATAATTAAATACTATAGCCATGTTTGATTTTGATTTGTTTTAATTGGTTTGAATTGATTTGAATTATATGGCTATAATAATTAATATAATTTAGTGATAAAAAATCACTTAGGACATTAAATTGATTAGAAGAATTATGCCAAGCAGTAACATGGTCGTTTGGACATAATGTAGGGTATGATCACACTTAGGGCAAATAGGGTCCATAGTTGGAGCAGACCAAATTTAGGTGGTTACATTTGACCCTCTTTGAATTGATGTGCAAGCAGCGCATTGATTCAAATAAAGTTTTCGATTTTGACTTCAGAAATATTGAGAATTCCGTTCTTGGTTGTCGAAGAAAATGTTGATGAGATCAGTCTTGCACTTGATCGAACCAAACTGATAGAATTAATTTTGAACTTGGTTGTCGTCCAAAGATCAATAAAAGATTTTAAAGATACCAATTCTGAACTTGGTTGTCGTCCAAAGATTGATAATATTGATTCTGAACTTGGTTGTCGTCCGAAAACCAGTATGAAGCTGCCAGGAGCTTAATAAAATCTTTTAAAATGAGGAAACACAAGATATCCAGCTCATGAGAACCAAAACTTTCTATCCAACAGTTTCGACTTTAGTCAAGGAAACTGTTATGCCCCTAGTTTGTTTGATAACGAAGTCATTTTGATGCTGTTTCGAGCAAAAATTTAATTGATGATAGTGTGATCATGCCCCCTCGGGAACGAAAGCGAAGGAAAAGAAATAAATCCCTCAGTTGAAAAGAATAGAACACTTGCAGGAAGCGGGTGGACAAGAAAGAGTCAAATAGAAGACGGTGTGTTTAAAAATAAACACACGATTAGCAAGTTAATTATGTGAAAGTATGAGTGATAATGCTGATAAAATGATGTTTAGACCAAGATGTATGAGAAAATGTGCAGTATTCACCAATGTGAGGAACAAATGAAGCAAAGTTGCAACTTTCGAAACTGTTGCAAAAATGAAGCTGTGTTGCTGAAAACATCGCAGATACCTTCAATTTGGTTCCCGATTGAGTAAAAAGAGAACATAAATGAATTTGGAGTTGTCTGGGAGGAGTTTCAGAAACCCTAAATGTGTCAAAAGACCCATATAAGCCTCCAAAAGTACCATTTCACTATTCATTTGCACATTCCTCCATAGAAATTCTGAGAGCTCTGCAGCAAAGATGGTAGTCCATGTGTGGAAACACTGTTTTGAGATGAGCCGCCGACATCAGCGACCAGCTGACTACCCACCATTGGTAAGTACCCGATAAACTAGCCTGTGAATTTTCCATTTTGAAATTTCATGCATTTTTGTATGTTTTATAGCTAGTTAAAGGTAGGATCGTATCTGGGATTCCGGATTGTATCCGGTCAATCCTGACTCGCATCCGGGTTTTCCCGGGTCGTAACCAGTTTTTCTAATTTTCTGTGTCGCATCTGGGTTTTCCTGGATCACATCCTATTCCTTAGGTTTAGTCTTGTTTTTCTAAGAAACCCATCAGGGGCTTGCGTCCTGTATTTCTAGGATCGCACCTCGCGTTTAGGATCGCATCCTGTTTTTCTGGGATCGCATCCCATATGCGCAATCGCATCCTATTTTTCCAAGATTGCATCTGGTAGAAGACTTAGAGTTTTAATTTGCTTTGATCTGTTTGCGTCCTGCAAACCTGGAATGACTTAGCGGACTAGAGGATTCTGCCCCTTTTTGTAAATAGCGTCTGATGTTTTGCTGTTGTGTTCAAAATCAGGCTCAGTTTGAGGTAGTCGCCTTTTGCAGTACTTATCCTGCGCGAGTTCTTGCATTGTCTGGCCGACTATCAGACAATGAGCAGACCACCGTGATTCGATCTGGATTGCGGTCCCTGATAGGTTTACTCGAGATTGGGGTAAACCATGGGTTGTTGACTGCTCTTGCCGAGAGGTGGCATTCTGAGCACAACACCTTCCACCTACCCACTAGTGAGATTACCGTGACTCCAGAGGATGTCTGGAGGATACTCCGTGTACCCATGGTTGGACATGAGGTATTCTTTGAGTCTAGAGTTGGCGTGGCGATCGGTACGACGCGAAGATTCTTCCAGGATGACACTATAGACCGCATATACCTGTCATGGGACTATATGGTCGATCACTATGATCGATTAGCTGTGTATTTAGCTGGATTGGTAGGCGGCATCCTCATGCTGGACAAAGGTCAGCATGGTTTTTTGGTGGGCTGGGTTAGTATGGTGGAGTAGATGATCGTCCACCGCTGACGTTTTTCTTGGGGGAGCTGCATACTAGCTCACATATACAGAGAGCTTCATGAGATTGTGTACGACCATACCCGCAGCATGACTGTTGGCATATTGATCCTTCAGATTTGGGCCTGGGAGCATATCCCGGTGACAGCCGATTGGTGACAGGCAGAGAGCACCCAAGCAGCCCTATGTGTATATGTATGCAGGCCTCCTTCAGCAGCCCCATCTGGGTAAGGTTGAGTATTGGCGTCGGTTATTCAACGATATGAAAGAGGTCGTGTGGCGACCATACCTAGACTGTGAGGTATGGACTTCTGATGCACGACAAGTTCCTTTCTTGTGTCAGAGCAGATATCTGATTGGGCGCACGAGATACATTATAGAGCGCTTCCTGATTACTAGGGTTTTGAGATAGTATGGGCGGCGACAGGGCCGTACAGAGGATGTGGCAATTTATGCTCGTATCAGGGATGAGGCATCTGATTGCGGTGCATAGATGACCTATGAGACCGCATCGCAGGAGATTCGAGACATGGTGGCCATAGACTGGGACCTGCGTCCAGATGTTGAGGATGCTGAAGTTTCAGATGGGTATGCTGCAAAGATGCTCCAGTACCCTTTTCCATGTTTTACAGTGCCTGAGAAGATTATTCCTCGTATAGAGGAGCCTCTAGATCATGATCCTGATGACCGACCCGTCAGGGGTAGAGGAGGCAGAGACCGAGCACCTGGGAGACATGGGGGCCGCGATGGTGGGAGAGATGGCAGGCGCCCCCCTCTGGATGATGGAAATGATGGAGATAACCGGGGTGGTGGTGGAGAGGCAGTTGATCCAGGTGTTGCCAACGACAGTGGGCAGGGCAGGCGACAGAGGTACATATTTGTGGCCCCTCAGAGAGACACTGGCCCATTACTTACTCCAGAGCAGCATAGACAGCGGTGGCAGAGAGCTCAGGAGCAGGATCCTAGTAGAGATGGGGATCCTTTATCTCGATGCGAGCAAGAGAGGGAGCAGCTCCGAGCCCAGATCACATCCTTGGAGGCTAGGGTTACTACTGCGGATGCTCTTTTAGCAGATAGGGACAGATAGCTTGAGCGACTGAGAGATGAGAGGGATACATAGGGGGAGATGCTCAGAGTTGAGAGAGACGCCCATGCCTAGACAACAATCCATCAGAGACAGAGGGCGACATATTATTACACCTTGTATCACACAACAGTTCCTGAGGGGCAGAGAGCACCGTCCTTTTCTCGCGTTGCTCAGCAGTCAGAGGGGGCCATGCCACCTCCAGCAGCGCCTTTCATACCACCTCCTCCTCCTCCTGACCAGGGAGAGGGGGCGGGCCAGAGTTGATTTTTGTACCATTTTGTTCATTTGGAGATTATACATGTATATCTGGATCCTGCTGAGATCCCCTTCTTTTTGTACACTTCATCATATATATATCTGATTCATTTTTGGCGTACTGATACTCATTATGCTCACTGATACCCTTTATGCTTTCTGATACATTTTATGCTTTGATTTGTACCATGTTTACATATATCTGATGCAGTTTCTTGGTTCTGACATGTTTCATGTGATAAATGCATCTGTTTTGCTTTTCATAGACATGGTAAATGTATCTTGTTTGCACATGTGATGATATCTTGGTTTTGTGATGAGTTAATTCATAGATGATAACATCATTTTATAATGTGGATGTGATGAGTATATTACTGATATAAATATGTCATAAATGATATCTATGTGAAAATGCAAATGAATGTTTTTGATTTTTTCAGTTATGCAAAATAGATGTATGGATGCACTTAGGATGTAGAAGTAAAAATGCAATACATGGATGCTTTGTTTTTGTATTTTCCAGTTTCTGCTTTTTAATGAATGCAAAACGTATGTTATGGATGTGCAACGATATTTGATATCAGTAATATAAATGTAGTTAACTTGATGTTTAGAAGAAGATAGAAACCATTTTTGAGCTTAAATTTCCTTATTTGATTATTGCTATTAGAAATGCATTAGACAATCTTTAAATGTAGCTATATGAAGACTTTTAGGACTTGTCACTGATTTAGCAAATATTGCAACATTTTATCATCATTGGGCGCTTTTGGAACGGATACAATCTAATATTACAATCATCACTAATACATACTGATATTATGATAATATGAATACTATGTTTTATTTAAAATGTCGGAAAATAGACTTAGGCATCAAGGCATAGAAGCCAGGATAACAAAATAGTCACCTTCCTTTTAATATACCAGATTCTGATTAAGGCAAGATATTGGACCCGCAATGACCTTAAAAATTCATATCCTTGGGTACATTATGATTCGTATACCTTAGTGAGAATCTAGATCAGAAAACAGACAAGGAAATTGTGTCGAACTCACCGTAGTTTACACATAACAAAGATCGAGATATATGCGGATATCTACCCATAGTAGCAGCTCTTATCATAAACATCCAAGTTAGGTGAAATTTATAGGATCATATGAAACAATCACCATACGCAGAAAATCAAGAAAATATTATGCCCCCAATCCTTGCGACTCTGTCTTTGCGCAGACATCATTGAGTAACGAAGAAGACATAACAAATCATCAATTGAGGATCAATCAGATAAAAATTCATAATTACTTAGATGCCCTAGTTGAAAACATCATCAGGACATAAAAGAATCATAATCAAACCAATAACAAACTGTGTGCTTAAGTAGTACTTGTTCATCCACATGTCAAACACAGTAAATATTCATCAATCAGAAAATCAAAATATAAGCAATATGGTGTCCCATGTCTGTGCCTTGATAGGATAATCCGTTCATGTTTGCGATCCAATACAACTTTGTAGGAATGTTGTGAATGACATGTCGCATGTTATGAAAAGACACCCTGGTTTTTGAAAAAGTGACATTGTTTTGCATGTTATTGAGTAACATCATGTCTGTGAGATAAACCAACCTAGAGAAACCTAGCAACCGTAACTGACTATGCCAACAAAGATGCCCCCAGTGCAGAATGACTTATTCCTAAGACGTAAAGATAGACAAATCCCAAGCGAGGATAAGATAGTCATATAGGAAAAATGAAGTCAGCGTATAAGCACATGCAAAATTATGAAGGCCTAGTATCAGTAGTGCATTGATAGATGAAGCGCAGAACACAAGTGACATCTGATTGCCAGGTTTTTACCACTTGGCAAGATCTTTTTCTTTCTTTTTGCTATCAAGATGCTTGTTTTACCAGGTGCTCATCAAGGCACTTTTCTCTTTTTTGCTATTTTTGCTTTTTTCAATGTTTTTGTAGTATCAAGGCACCTGTTTACCAGGTTTTCACTAAAGATACCCATTTGAAGGACTTTTTCCATTGTTTTTGGATTTCTTCAGGATCAATTTTCTGAATGTTTTTGGTATTTTGCCAGAACGTTTTGCTGTACAGGCTCTGCTAGCCAAACATTTAAGCGTAGAACCGCTTCAAATGTAGAGTATTGATAGGATCTGGAAGAACGTCTCCCTCAGGTGTAGCTAATTGGTAAGCTCCAGTCCCAAAAGTAGCAGTGATAACATAAGGTCCCAGCCAGGTAGGTTCAAACTTGCCTTTCTGCTCTTTGTTAGGCTGGTTCTTAGGATTTTCTTTCAGAACAAGGTCTCCCACCTCAAACTTGCGTGGTTTAACCTTCTTGTTGTAACCTTTGGACATTCTTGCTTGATACACTTTGAGGTGATCGAACGCTTGTTGTCTGCGCTCATCTAGTAGGTCCAGAGAATTTACCCGATCAATGCGGTACTGTTTATCAGTAACCACTCCTTGTAAAGATATCCACAAAGATGAGATTTCAATCTCAATAGGTAATACTACCTCAGTGCCATAGACTAGAGCAAATGGCGTGGCTCCCGTTGGTGTTCGGATGCTTGTTCTGTAGGCCCATAGTGTCGGATTCAGTTGTAAATGCTAGTCTTTGCCAGACTTTCTCAAGTTATGTGTAGGATTTTGAGAATATTTTTGTTCGATGCCTCGACCTGTCCATTACCTTGAGGATAGTAGACCGAGGAGCAATGTTGGGTGATATGAAACTGTTCACAGAGGTCATCAATGTCTTGATTTTTAAATTGGCCCCCATTGTCTGTCACAATTGAGGAGGGTATCCCATATCTAAAAATAATGTAGTTCAGAATGAACATAGCCACCTATTTGCCAGTGGCTTTGATTAGCGGCACAACTTTGACCCACTTTGTGAAATACTCAGTGGCCGTAATGATGAACTTGTGTCCATTTGAAGAGTTGGGATATATTTGTCCAACCAAGTCAAAGGCCCACTGCTGGAATGACCAATGTGTTATAAAAGGTATGAGTTCTCTGACAGAAGCATGAATAAGGTTTCCATGTGTCTGGCATTTAAGACATGCTTTTGAAAATTGAATAGCATCTTTCTCCATGGTAGACCAATAATAGCCTACTCTGAGCAGTTTCTTAGCTAATGAAAAGCCGTTTGAGTGTGATCCACATACACCTTCGTGGACGTCCTTTAAGGCTAGATCAGACTCTTTGAGTTCTAAACACCGAAGAAGTGTTCCGTCGAGACTGCGTCGATATAGGTTGTTAGTTATGAGGACGTAACGCGATGCTGTCCTAATAAGGGATCTTTTTTCATTTCTAGATAGATTGGCAGGAACGGTTTGGTCAGAAAGATAATCAATGATATTGGCACACCGAGATTGATCTAGGGTATTTAAGGCACATATTACCTGGTATTCCAGATTGACAAAGGCGGGATAGGATATTTCTTCCACCAAGAAGTCATACCGGAATTGATGCTCCTCTAGTTGTAACATGGATGCCAAGGTAGCCATAGCATCTGCAACTTTGTTATCTAATCTTGGTATCTGCTGGAAGGTGACGAATACAAAGTACCTCAAATCATCAACTAGTTGCTTGTAGGGCGTCAATTTTTCATCTTTTGTTTGATATTCCCCATTGATTTGATTGATAATTAGTTGGGAGTCACCATATACATGTAACTCAATGATCTTCCATTCCATGGCGAGCCTGAGGCCATTGACCAATGCTTCATATTCTGAGATATTGTTGGTGCATGGAAACATTAATTTGTAAGATTTGGGAATCTTATATCCTTGTGGAGTTATGAAGAGAACCCTTGCTCCAGATCCTTGTTGAGTAAACCAACCGTCAAAGTACATCTTCCATGGATGTTCGGTGAGATGCATGATTGTTTCATCAGGAAATTCAATTAGTAATGGTTCATCATCATGGAGCGGTGAATCAGCCAATTGATCTGCAAGTACCTGTCCTTTGATAGCTCTCCGTTCGACATACTCAATTTCAAACTCACTTAGAATTAGGACCCACTTTGCCAAACGCCCTGTTATAGCAGTTCTACTCAAAAGATACTTCAGAGGATCTATCTTAGCAATGAGATTTACTGTATGAGAGAGCATGTAGTGTCTTAATTTCTGTGATGCAAAGACGATGGCTAAGCATGCTTTCTCAATAATGCTATAATTGAGCTCATAAGTGACTAGTGTTCTACTAATGTAGTAGATAGCCTGCTCTTTCTTTGTTTCGTCCTCTTGTGCTAGCAATACTCCTAGGGATGTAGCCGTAGCTGAAATGTATAGAAGTAAGGGCTTGCCATGAATAGGAGCCATAAGAATAGGTGGAGCAGCTAGGTACCCCTTCAATTCTCTGAAGTTGGCTTCACAGTGTTCATCCCAGTTGAACGCAACCCCTTTATGTAGTATCTTAGTAAATGATTGTGCCTTATCTGCAAGTTGGGACATAAATCTCCTGATAGACTGGAGTCTCCCTTGTAGTGTCCTCATTTGACTGATATTACGTGGAGGAGTCATCTCGAGAATAGCTTTTAACTTCGCCAGATCTACCTCGATTCCCTTTACTGAAACTATGAATCCTAGGAGCTTACCTGATTGGACCCCAAGGGCACATTTCTTTGGGTTGAGCCTGAGTTGGAATTGTTCCATGGGATCCAATATCTTTCTTAAATCAACAATATGAGTACCTCTTTCTTTGGATTTAGCCAGTGTGTCATCGACATAGTCCTCCATGTTTTTGTGCATCATGTCATGGAATATTGTTGTCATAGCTCTTTGATATGTTGCTCCGGCATTCTTTAGCCCAAATGGCACGACGTTCCAGCAAAATGTGCCCCATGCACATGTGAATGTAGTTTTCTCTTGATCCTTAGGGGCGATCTTGATTTGATTATAACTCGAGAATCCATCCATTAATGAATACATCTGGTAGCCTGCCGTAAGGTCTATGATCATGTCAATATTTGGCAAAGGGAAATCATCTTTTGGACATGCTTTGTTGAGGTCTCTGAAGTCTGTGCAGATCCTAATAGATTTATCAGATTTAGAAACAAGGACCACATTGGATATCCATGCTGCATAGGCAATGACTCGAATGAATCCAGCTTTTAACAACTTTTCCAATTCTGCTTTTACCAATAATGCAACATGAGGATGCATTTTTTTGAGTTTTTGTTTCACGGGTTTGATCCCAGGAGCTATAGATAAGTGATGCATAATGAGATCAGGATCTAGCCCTGGCATATCAGTGTAAGACCAGGTGAAGTTGATCTTTTTCTCCTTCAGGAATTCTGTGAATTGTACCTTCTCTTCTTTTGATAAAGATTGTGCTAGATGAGCTATCTGAGGATCTTCAACAGTGCCCAAGTTCACTGGCTGTGTTGGTTCAATCAATACCGAAGATCTTTCCTGAAAGTGTTCAGGGAGGATATCAAGAATCTCATCCTTTGGCACCTCTGAGAGGTTTT
>MU226453.1:1303939-1321474 GCA_018584345.1 Thuja plicata
GGGTCATTGTCAGTTATATATGGATCGAACTCTAGTGACTCGTCAGTAGATACCTCATCATCACCCCTTTGTAAAAGGAGGCTTCTTGCTTGTAGCCTATGAAATTCTTCTAGAGTTATGTATTCACTAGTGTCTCCGTCAATGATCAGAGGAAGGAACTCTTCTTCTGCTTCAGGAGGACCAGTGTCATTGAAAGGAGTGTCAGGTCGTTTACTAGGAGCTGAGGAAGCTGCAAACATGTGAATTGTTTCTATCCCAATTTCCTTGGAGGCAATAGATAGCCGATCCCACTCATAGTCATGAGAGTCTGTGACATCATCATTAGATCTATCCAAATATTCAACAATGTTTATTTGATGGACTCAATTAGCTGCTTGTAGATCAAAGTGAGGTAGATCAAGGACATGTGTAATTGTGACCAATTTCCCCTAGTTAGGATGTAAATTCTGTGGCCGGGGTTCCTCTTGAGTGATTGTAGCTATGGTGTCTCCTACCTCTTGAATGGGTGGTTGTTTGAGAAAAGGAGTGTGAAGATCCTGTGGTACCTCAAAACTAGGTACGTAGCGTTCTCCTTGATATTTAGGATTCTCTGTAGCAATATGTAGTAATCTCTCATAAGGCCATGGTTCTGATATTATCTCATCTGTTTTATCACTCTCTACTTCGGAAGGTGGACTCTGCTTTGAAATAGGTTTGTTGGATTGAGTATTAAAGCCCAGTCCTATTTTATCTCTGTTGAGGCGAAACTCCATGGGTATGGGTTCAATGATCCCTCGTCCTGTGTCATTTAGAGGTCCCTTTCCTTTGTAACCCATTTGTTTGAGGAAATCATATCCCTTTCCATACTGTTCTGGGGATATCTTCACATGTTTGACCTCAGAGTCCACTGGTTCTTCTTTGTAAAGCCAGTTCAAGACTGCTTGTTCTTTTGTGTTATCTGAAGAAGATGTGGATGCCTTTAACATGCCAGTAGCCTTGTGCACTTCTGTCTCTTTGAGTGCTAGAGGTGTGAATGTTGATGACATTTTTCCATAGGACCTCGGTGATATTAGAAGTTCTGTCAGTGAAGGAGTCAAGTCCAACTTGTATTCTCCCATACCCGTTTCTTGAAGTTTCAATGTTTTGCTAAAGCTCTTCATGACCATGTCCTTGGTAGTTTCACGAGCAACTGCGTCCATAGCCTCCTTGTTGTGTGGGATCATGCTACCTGCTTTGATATTGTTGCAAGTGTAGTTGGCATCCACATGAATTGTCACCTCTATCCCATTATGTGGGAACTTGATGCATTGATGATAAGTGGATGGTACAACTTGCATCTCATGAATCCATGGTTTCCCTAGTAGAATGTTGTAGGCTAGTGGTAGATCTAGAACTTGACATATAACATTCCTTTCAATCAGCCCAACTCTGATGGGTAGAAAAATAATACCTCTGGAGGATCTTTCTTCCTCATCATATGCTTTGATGGTTATTTTATTTCTAGAGTCAATTGTTTGTTCTGAAAGACCTAGTCTCCTGACAAGATCCAGTGTACAGATATTCAATCTTGCGCCTCCATCTATCAATAAGCGTCTAACACAGGATTTATGAATAAGAACTTCGATATGGAGGGGTTGATTGTGTGGATGGGTCAATGACTTGCCATCCTCCTCAGAAAAGGAGAGGTAGTGTGGCGCTGAGATGTGATTGACCATCTCTTGGAACTTGTCTATATCTATATCCTTTGGACATTAGCAGCATGTAGGGATTTCTTTATGCACCGTGGATATTTTGAGCAATTCGAAGATGAAAATTTTGGCAGCAGTTCTTTGCAATTGGTCTACCAAGTCATATTTTGCTCCGGGGATAGCGACCACATGTTTTGCTGCTGGTTTAGGAATAGTTACAATAGGAACCTTGGGTGTCGATGTTGGTTTGGGAGGTCCTTTGATTGTTACCTGTGCTTGGCTCCTTGTTACAACATTTGTGGAGGATGAGGCTCCTTTGATTGTGATCATGTTGATGGATTCATTTTTAGTGCTGAGCATATTGATCACATTGTCACTCTTGGAATAGGTGTAGTTTATCTCATTACCTTTCCCTTTAGATGTTTCCCCTCGATTGTAATTAGGGAATGGTTTATATAATGCTATGTGATCTTCATTCATAGTGTGTCTATCTACGTTGATCTTACCTCCTTTGATGAGGTCTTGGATAACATGTTTTAGCTTGAGACAGTTATTTGTCTCGTGTCCCTTGTTTTTATGGAAGACACAATAGGAGTTATGATCCCACCATCTAGGTTTGACCATTGGTTCCCAAGGTTTAGAATCGGGAATCGTAAGAACTTTGTTATCCACTAATGTCTTTAAGATGGTCTCAAGAGGTTCCCCCAAAGGTGTGAATGTTCTTTGGGGTTTTGAAGTCCATGTTCGTCCCTTGTCATTGTCATTGTTTGCTTTGGGAACGAGAGGTGTTATTTTGGCCTCTTTGCTTGCTTGCATGCCATTGGTCAGATTGAATGCTTCGGTTTTAGAATTAATGTGAGAGGCATCAACTACTCCATCATTGACAACATTTTTGTTTTGTTTCCACCATTTAGGCTTGGAGTTGGAGCTATTGCCTTTGCTTTCATTTTGAAGGGTGATCTCCCCCTTTTTGACCATGACTTCCTCAATACGGAGGGCATTTTTAATCATCCTATCGAAGCTAGGATAATCTTGCATTTGTAGAGCATAGCTTAATTCAGGTATGAGATTATTAACAAAGATGTCCATCTTCTCTGTTTCGAGAATGACTCTTGAATATCGTGCAAAAATCTTCCTCTATATTTGCAGGAAATGTGTAAAGGATTCTCCCATTTTCTGCTTGGTGTTACATAGATCCATCATGGTGACGTCATGTTGGATGTTGTAGGAGTAATGTTGAATGAACCGTTGTATCAACTCCTTGAATGTTTTGACTTTGGGATTCAATTTTGAGAACCACTCCATGACATTTCCTCCTAGACTTCCTGGAAACAGTTGCATGAGGTAAGTGGGTTCGTGCATGTACTCAATGCTTAGAGTACAAAATTCTCTTATATGGTCATGTGGATCAGTTTCCCCTGTGTATTTATCATACTTTGGCCTTACCACATTAGGAGGAAACAAGACCATTGTGATACTTTTATCGAAGGGGAATGGACAAATGACGTCCAAAGAGTATTTTGTTTTAGGTTTGTGCTTCTCTTGTTTGAGGTTTGTGAGCTCCATTTGCATCTGATTGAGCTGTTTGGTAAGGATAGATATGGGGTTTGGTACTTCCTTTTCTTTGAGATCATCCATATTGTAATCCTTGGGTAATTTGACACCCGTGGATGCTAGATGGAGAAAGTACTTTTCTTTATCATCACCAATTATTCGTTCCAATAACTTGTGGATCCTTTTGCTTTGTTTAAGCTTCTCGTATTCATCTTCAGGGATTTCTTCCTCACTATCTGACCCAAACGGATTATGTTCGAACTTTGGTCTTTCTTCTTCTTTCATGCCTACGGATTGTGCTCGTTTTTCATCATCATAACCCTCAAAGGCCTTACTCCATTTGTTAGTGTGGCTATCCATTTGAGGTGAATCAAGATAAAAAAGAGAACTGCGAGAAGTTTCTCCTTGAAAGTGTGGTGTTTTAGGAGGTACTTTTGATCCTTTAGTTGTGTACTGGTTGCGTCTCGTGTTAACCATGAAGTTTGTTTCTCAACTTCGTTAACGTTTCCCAATAGTGCAAGTATGGTTTTCAGATCGTTCAAGTGAGCATGTCTAGGTAGAAGTAACTGTGTTGTTTGTTGGTGGATGTAAATGATCCTAGTGTTAGAGGGTTAGAATGCCCTGATAGTGAGCTGGGAATCAAGTTGTTGATAGAAAATGAATAGACCACACGTATTGAACTGATCGTGAAAGACTGACTATGCATGTAAGGTGGACGTTTTGAAAGTTTTTGAAAATAACAGCAGGGAGACCAGAAGAGACAACAGGGACCAACTAAAGAGCAAAAAGGGTATCTAAATCAACTGAGACCTCCTAAGAAAAACTGCTAGAAATGCCCACTGCCTTGAATGCGAGCTCCCAGATACGAGCCTCTAATGGCACTGGATGTGATCCTAAATCCTGGATGCGACTATATGCTGAATAAATGTGATCCAATGCACCAGATACGATCCTAAATCTTGAATACGATTTGGGAAAAACAGGATGCGATTCTATGACGATCTTGTCAGTTTTGATTAATTTTGAAAAATTTGTTTTTGAAGTGCGTGAAGGTGTTTGCTTTCCAGAATTTGTCAAGAGGTATTTGTAGGACGTGAAGAATACTTGTACTCTAGGGTTTGAAATTTGTTGATTGTTTTTGAGGAGCTTATCTTTTTAGTGGTCTCTTGAACACATCAGACAATTTTGCATTGTTAAGAGGATGAATCAAACACTCTTTTGCCCTATTTTCTAGGTGGAGGATGAAAATCTTTGCTCATTGACTTAGGTACACACTCAAATGCTAATCAGAATACAACCATCACCAAGCACACTATGGCTCCAGTCATGATGCTGTATTAGCTGACTCCAAACGCAAGTGAGGGTACGATATGACGAGTGTCTTGGGGCAATTACTTTTTTCCTTGCACAAAGATTATCACCCTTTCGGGGATGAATCTGGTATTCTTTCAGTTGAAGTTGTTGTAGATTATTGGGCAATCTGTTCGAAACTGTCCTCCATAGAATTGCACAGGGCAAAATTGAGGTGTATAGCCCTATGAGTACCTGAATATATGTAGTCTCGCAAGCAAGATTCAAGCGGCTCTGCTCTACATATACCCTGATATGTTCAAGAAATGATGTCAAAATTCCAAGAACAAAACCAGTTCCATCTTTCGAGGCTTTGGCCTACAAGGAAGCAACTATTTATAGTGAGTTGGAAGGGTCAGCGTAAGACCTGTCCTCACTTGGGTTGTTTCCGAGATTTTTTTTCCTCAACCAGTAGGCCCTCTACTGTTAAAAGATTGGTAACCAGGATTGGCGAGCTTAGGATTTCTAGATTTATGATTCTTCAAAAGAAGAAGAGCATACTCTCCTAGTCCATGCCGTTTTCTCCTCAAACACTTAAAACAAAGGTTCTTTTCCTCAAGCTATGTTGAGCCTGATTTAATTGTTCCTATCTTTAAAGAAAACAGAAAGGGAGAGTTTGTTTTGTTCAATTAACCACAAGATTTAGTGAGTTTGTGTTGTTCAATTTTTGATCCAAAAGTAATTAAACGATGTGTTTGTTCATTGATCCCACATATTTAATGCTTTGTTTTGTTCAATTACTGAATCCGAAAAGAATTATACAATTTTGTTCATTGATCCCACATGATTTAGTGATTTGTGTTTGTTTAATTTCTATCCCAAAATGAATTAAACAGTGTGTTTGTTTGTTTTTTTAGTTACCCCCAATTTTTTTGCAAATGATAAGACAATGTCCGACTTTCTGATTTTCCTCAAGAGGAAAAGAGCATAATATCTAGTTGTTTTAGCAAGTGTGAAGAAATGGTTTTTAAGTTTTTGAAAAGCAGATAAATAGAAGTCAAGATGGAGGGGGTTTGGCAACCTGTAAAAACCACATTAGTATCCTTTTAATCCAACTCCATGAAAACTGCCAAAAAGTACCTGCAAACACTTGTTAAGCTGCAAAATACAGAAAACACAACTTGTTAGACTTGTTAGGATTAGGCAAACAAAGTAGACAATTTTTTCAAACAAATACGAGCCTAAAATCCCACAGAATGCGATATAGTATCTGGGATGCAAGCCTTTTCACCAGATACGAGCCCTTGCTGACCAGATGCGAGCCAGAACCAGAAATGATATGGGAAATACCGGATGCGAGCCGAAATTTACGCGGTGCGAGGGCGTATCCGGGATGTGATCCTGCAAGATTAAATGCGATTCTGTGATCGATTCCTGAGTATGTAAATTGCCAAAAAGAGTTAGAAAATGAGGCTAAATCAAAACTCGTTCCCCACGGTGGGCATCAGAAATGTGTGTGTGTAAATGGGTACCTGATGAAAAAGACACAAACACTCAATAAGTCATTGCATTAGCTTGAAAGGTTAGATAAAACGTCCAAAACTACTAATATCGACCTATTGCCTGCTAACTAGGAGGAGTGTAATTAGTAACATATCAGCCCTTAGAATATGCTACAAATCAGTGACGAATACAACCTAGCATGAAGGATTTAGATTAAAACAAGCTAAAAGATGATAAAACATGCAATCTAGCTCCAAAAATTGAAATGAAAACAATGCAAAAGCATGAAATGTAAGATGAACTATGATTCTAATGTTAATTCAACAGCATAACAATGCATTTTTGATCTAATGTGAAGGCTTATTTGCTCTCAAAACTGGCTTCTATTTATAGAAGAATGGGAGAGAGAGAAGGGGGACAAGGTTTATTTATGAATTGGAAGACTCATAAATGAAGGTGTAAGAGCCATTAATGCCCAAGGCATTAATGAGGCATGGGAGAGACATAGGCTTAAGACATCTTCATTAATAAGGCATTAATGAAAGCTTTAAAGAAGAAAGGTAGAGTGTAAGAGGATGGCTTGAGAAAGTGGACTTTAAGGAAGTCAAGCTTGAGAAAGTGGACTTTCTCAAGTGGGTTGAGTTGCTAATCATTCCTTAATGGAATGTGACAACATTAGGAGGTAGGTTAGGACTAGAATTAGGATTAGAATTAGATTAGCATGGGTGAATAGGTTGAGAAGGGTTAGAGCCCAGGGTAGAAGTGGTTGAGATAGGTTAGGTTGGGGTTTGAGGGAATATTAATAAATGAAATAAACTTATTTAATTCATTTAGAAATATAAGAAATAATTATCTAAACAATGAAATTGCTTTTTAATAATTAGGGGACTATAGCCATTTTAATTAAATTAAATAGGCTAGGGGAATGGGTTATTTTGCAAGTGGGTATTTGATTCAAGGATTTATTTAATTCCTTTATAATTAAATACTATAGCCATGTTTGATTTTGATTTGTTTTAATTGGTTTGAATTGATTTGAATCATATGGCTATAATAATTAATATAATTTAGTGATAAAAAATCACTTAGGACAATAAATTGATTAGAAGAATTATGCCAAGCAGTAACAGGGTCGTTTGGACATAATCTAGGGTATGATCACACTTAGGAAAAATAGGGTCCATAGTTGGAACAAACCAAATTTAGGTGGTTACGATGTCTACAAGCCAACCTCTCATAAATGCTCCACTAGTTTCAACATCTTCAAATGAGGAACTCAAAACTAGGATGCAAAACTTTGATAAGAAAATGAAAAGATTTGATCATGGGTTGTAAAATATCAGTAATAAGGTTGTGACACTAGAAAGGCAACAAGCTCAAGGTAGTAGGCCTTATTAAGCACAAAATCAGAACTATCAACCAAATAGGCCACCTCCTCAAGGGAAAAATTCATGGCGCTATGCTAAAACCTCAAATAGTGTGCACCCTATAGCTACAAATACAATAAGGGAACTTGTCCCGGTGCAAAACAATCTACCTTAGGATCAAGATTGGTGTCAAACTTGCAATCAATGTCATAATCATAATGCATGTCAAAGTGGAGAGCCTTCTCAAGCCTTAGTTGTCTCGGACGAAAAAACAACTTTAGGACAACAATATGATCCAAATTAGTCTAATGTTGGATATCAAGCTAATATATAGGGGGGTTCTTCTTATGCCAATTGGAAAAAAGGCAAATTTCTGTGGTGTTAATCAAGAGAATAATGATGCTTTGCCACACAACATGTGAAGTAAAAAGAGAGCATCAAGAGTATTTCACCCTCCATGACAACTCAAGCTTCAACTTCACAAGCAACCACATATACCATAGTCCCAAAGACACTAGACATAGAAACTACCCTAGATGCAAATCAGATTACAAATCAGAGCAACAAGAAGCCAAAGAAGCTTGAACTTGATACTATACTAAAATTAGACCTTGTTGTTGCTAAAGGTCCTACTAAGATGACAAATGTCTTGTTCAACATTGTGGAGCAAATGAAGAAGGCTAATATTAATGTATCCACGTGGGATGCCCTCTTAATTCCACCTTAAAGAGATTTGATACAAGATGAGTTGAAAAATATGAACAAATCAGAAGGATCAACAACAATAAGTGGAACATCAACTTGATGTAGCCTAGTTCAACCCAAGGAGGAAGGAAATCCAAGTAAGATAAATAAACCACCTCCTTTTTGTCTCTCTTTGATCATAGAAGATAAATTAGTTCACAATTACATGATAGATTTAGGAGTTAATAGCTCAGTCATACCTAAGAAAAGAGTTGACCTTCTAGGCATTCAATATGAACTTGTGACTAAGGGGGTTGTTCAATCACATGACACTTCTATCCAGATAGTAGGGGTGGTAAAATATTTAAAATTAGCCTTGCATGCATGCTCTGGTTGTACTGTCTTGCAAGACATATTAGTCATATACCTCTCTGAACTCTTTCTAATGAGCCTATTTAGGGATTTCACTGCTAGAATAGGTGGGTATCTATCCTTAGATTGGTCTCATATGCTGTTTAGAACTAGAGATGGCACAAAGGTTGTCATAAAACCGGAGCTTATGGCTAATGAGCATATAGAACCTTATATGCTTGGTCCTATAAACATGAATTGTACACTTCATGAGGAGGAAGAAGAGTGTATGATTTGTGAGATTTCTACCCTTTTGAAGGAGGTTCGTGATTATCTATTAGATGAATGGGCTACTGCTTTTCATTTGATTCACTACAAGAAAATGAAGAAATCGACCTTGGAATGTGTTGCATTCATGAGGAAAATACTCCTATTCCTAATCTCATTAAAAATCAAGAGAATCCAAAGGAATTATGGAACATATTTTTTGATGGTTCAAGAAACAAGAAGGGTCCAGGTGCTGGTATAATGCTAGTTTATTCTAATGCGGAGACTTGTAATTTCTCTTTCAGGCTCCAATTTTGTTGCACTGACAATGTAGCCAAGTATGAAGCAGAGATCCAAGGTCTCCAACTTGCATAAAGAAGAAGGATCATATATTTACATATCTTTGGAGACAATGAGTTGGTTGTTAATCAAATTAGAGCTCAAATTACAAAAAAGAACAACCTCCTCAAATCATACAAACACAGAGTTTGGGACTTGATTGAACGATTTGAGGCCTTCAATATTCAGAGTGTTCATAGAAATCAGATCAAACATCCTAATAGAATCGTAGCAGTTGGTACTCAGTATGCCATACTAGCATATGTTGCAGACAAGAAGGAACAACATATTAGGCTTGTTGTAAGACCTATTTTTCCTAGACAATCAACCAAATTGGCAAGTATTTGAATCATATCAACATATTATATTTTTTACAAAATGAAGCAGATCAAATTAGTTTAAGCTATAAAATTAGTATGGAGATCAAATTTTGCAGCTTAATTCTAACAAGTTGCCTAAATGTTTATTCACCTTGGAGGGCATCTTCAATTCACATGATCAAGTAAGAATCAAAGGTATAAACCTAGTTGCAAAGAAGGGTGATTACAAGTCAGTCACCATTATTGATGGAAAGACAATGAGGAAAGAGCTATCAAAGCTCATAGAAGCTAAATCTATCTTCCCTATTAAGAATTCCTCATGGGCAACCAATCTTGTTCCTATTATAAAGAAGAATAGGGAAATCATATTGTGTGTTGACTTTAGGGATCTCAATAGAGCCTCTGTTAAAGACCATCATCCCCTTCCATCCATGGAATAAATCTTTTCCAGAGTTAGTGGCTAAGAACGATTTTTCTTTCTTGGATGGTTATTCAGGATACAACCAAATTTTAGTCCAATAATCAATGCCATTTGGACTAACCACTGCAGGTGTCAGCTTCCAGAAAGCTACGAACATGGTTTTTAAGGGTGTCTTAGTATATTTTGTGCTTATATACCTAGATGATATAGCTTTTTATTCAAAACATGCAACAAACCTTTTTGATCATCTTGAACAAGTGTTTATAAAATGTAAAAAGTATGGCGTGTCCTTGAATTCGAGCAAGTGTGTGTTTTAACTAATCAAGGAAAGTTATTGGGACATATTGTATCAAAGGATGACCTAGCCATAGATCCAAAAAGAGTGGAAGTTATTCTTTCTCTTCCACTTCCCAGTCACAAGAAAGGATTATAGATTTTTCTTGGTAGGATCAATTTTCTGAGAAGCTTGATTCCGAACCTTGCTTTTATGGTAAAACATCTTACAACTATGCTAAAGAAAATATGATGTTTAGTTGGATCAAGGAAGGAAAGGCTATCTTTGAACATATTAAAGAAGCAATTGCTCAAGCTTCCACTCTTGTCAATCATGATTTTGAAAAGGATTTCATCCTCTACACCTTTGGAGGAGGATCAAGCATCTCATCTATTTTGACACAACTGAATAAAGAAAATATAGAACAACCCATCGCATTCTTTAGTGAGAGATTAAAAGATTATCCTTGAATAAAAAAAATACCAATTTTATTTAAAAAACACCAAATAACAAAAATAAATTAAAATTTGAACTTACCTATTGAAATTTACAAGAAGTTTGCAATGAAAACAATGTATATTTGATTCTATATCGTATATCAGATAGGGCCGCGTTTCTCAATGTTTTCACAATGAAAACTGAGAAATGCAGCCCGCGGGTTTAAATTAGTTTTACTGGAAAAAATTGGATATCTGAGAGACATATAAGGCCATCTAAGGTGACATTAAAACCACCAAATATGAGAGAGACTTATGACAATGTCAAAGCACTTGAAGATGTGGTTGCATTTACGATGAGATTTGAGGTGTAGCTTGGACAAAGGTTGAAGGTCAAGGAGAAAATTGAGTGCACTTTGATTCCAAACATCAAGGATGCCCAAGGAAATTTAAAGACTCTTGATCAATGAAAAGGTGAAATCAATTGTTTTCTAGCATAAGGTATAATGATAGTGTACAAATATGACGATTTGGATATGGAAAAGATGAATAAATTGATAGATGAGTTGTATACTTTCAAATACATTTGTTCCATTTTCCAAAAGGATTTCAAGTATTTTCTTGATTCAAAGTATGAAAATAATGTGGAGAGGCTGGAAGATATGTTGTCAACTACATGACCAAGTGATGAGGTGTTCTTGCAATGACAATTAGAGTTCAGGCCATATGAAGATGAACCAAAAGTGTGATCCTATTTCAAAGGATGAATACAAGATTTTGATTGATATTGGAAATAATATTTCCCTCAAACCAACATTCAACCTCATATTTTCTTCGACAAATCGACACAAGGAATTATATCATCAACATTTTTCAAGGAGCAATGTTCTTATTTTCTACATCTTTCTATGTTTTGTAAATTCTTACTTCCTGATTATCCAAATGATTTGCAAATTTCTAATAAGTTATAATTATAGGGTACATGGATGAAAGCTTGTTTCTTTCTTATTTTTTATAAAATGGAATCCATAGCCATTGTGCTAGGTTCCTAATTTCAGTTTTCTAGGTTCCTAACTTTATAGTTTTGGTTTCTAGAGTTAGTAGATAGTATTTTGTTAGGAGTGTACATAGAAGGGAAATCATATCACAAATAATTGTAGCATCTATCAAATATTTTAATGAGATGGATGATGGAGTTTGTGATGAGATTGTCTATTTTGATGTGTTTATTCTCTTGGAATTATGAAGCAATTCTTTGTCATCTCAAAGTTGTGAGTTTATTTTGAGATTTTATTCTCGTTTCTTACTTTATTATGAGAGAATAATGAAATTAATTTTAATCAGAATTTGTGAATCAACATATTTATTTAGGTACTAAAAGATGAATTTAATCTTGAATGTTACCAAAGATTTAATATATAAGGCATTAGATCTGACAAACTGTAGGGTTTTAGTTATTGTATGTTGCAATTGTTATTGATTTGATGATGTTGAGTATACTGCCTAGACAAGGAATTGGTCTGTGAAGTTTTAAGGGTTAGGACTGCAAAGTTGTCTTTAAATCTCATAATCAAAAACAAATTTTACTTCCATGTTTTGTTTCATTTTAGTAGGTTGAGGTTTGGTATTTCTCAGTCTTGAAAATAATTAAATTCATAAAAATCTAGCTTGGATTGGAATACATGATGAAGATGAATTATATTAAGGGGAATACATCTGCCTAACAACAATATCCAAGGATTCAAGTTTGCATTATTATAATAGTGTCATAGGATCACCATCCTTAGTCTGGCAAAGACAAAATTGCAAAAGGTTGAAGCCTTAGGGTTTAACCTTGTTTGTTAGCCATCAAATTGAAATCCCTTAAGCACAAGGATAGCTGGCCTTTAGAGGGTTTCGAGAAACTTGGTGGAAAACACCAATAGGATCAAAGACATATAGGGACATAGGTAGAGCTAAGTCACCATTACATGCTTGAAATGAAACATCATTAGTACATTGAATAGAAGTAGAAACTAAACAAATAAAAGAAGACAACAAGTGCATTTTGAAAAGAATAAGGCTAATTAAAGAAACAATTCTTAACCAAGTTGGCCAAAGATTGATGTATTATTTCTAAATTGATAACACGAAATTGAGTTGGGGCAAGTGCCTCAATTTTTTTTAAAGAAAGGGAAATCTTTGATTTATCCCCTTTTTATAAGGATTGCTCAAAGAAATGGAAAAGAACACTATGAAAATAATGCAGTAGTGTTCACATTCAGTTCGCCAAAATGTAGTGGTCTAAATCTAACCCTACAATAAGGAAACTATGTTTCTGAAAGAGCCGATTTTATAGCATACATTCATATATCTCCAACTAGATAAACTAGTGAAGATATTTAATTATAGATAAAGAAAAAATAATTTTGATCACATAAGTAGAAAAGGTGAGCAACAAAGAGATTTTAAACTAGATTTGAGTGTCCTAGCCAAGGATAATATTATGCCTTGCATCCCTGTCCCTACATTTTGTGTGCAAAATGTTGGGTCCCCCCCTTTTTTTGTTGTTTTGCTTTTGGCTCTTGCCTCTTCTTTGCCTTTGTTGCTTTTATTTCTTTCTCTGGGTTTTCTTTCCCGCAATGTTGGTTTTGTTTTGTGTTTTTGTCCTTCGTGTCTCCGGGACCTGGTCCCAGAGTTGGTGGTTTGATTTCCAGAAGCCAGATTCCAGACTCTGGGATTCTTTGTCACGATGCCTTCTTTTCGTAAGAAGACATGGTCGTTTGGAATCCCCGGGCCTGAAATCCAGAGGTCTGCCTGTTCTGAAGTTTGCGGAGAGAAGGGTAACTTGCTTCTACCTTGGGTATAAATAAGATTTACCTGTCATTTTCACAGTTACCGCGATTAAAACACTTAGAGTTTTTAGAGCGATTCAAAGGCGATTTGAGTGCGAATTAAGTGCAAGTTCTTCTGAGCTTAGTGGATAACAACAAATTGATCTTCAGTAGATGTTCTTGGCGTTGGAGATGAAAGCTATTGTAGAGCGGTCTAGTGTTTCTTCCCTTCACCATTCTTCGGTTCCAGGTTGGTGTTTCTGGTTCTTTCCTTCATTTTCTGCTTTTGTTTCGTGTCGTGTTTTGTTTCATTTTTGCTTCATTTTGTTTCCATTTATGCTTTGTGTCTGTCGTCTAGTTCGCCACCCGTTGGTGGGTTGGCTCTGCTAGAGGGTTGTCCGCCCTCTGTGCAGGTGTAAGATAATGTATATGTTTGTACATTTTGGCTTGTAAGATAATGTGTATATTAGTGTATATGGTGTATATTTTCTATAGTTTTATGTATATACACTTCAGCCCTCGGCCCTCCTGTATATCTTGTGTATATTTTGTACATATGTGTTGTGTATATCCTTTAGAGCGTCAAGTTCTTCACGCTCTGTCATGAATTTCAACCCGACGGGATAGAGCTTGACAAGACAAGGTCACCACAGTTTGAACTCGGCACCTCGCTGGTTCAAACCATGGCGGCTTTCTCTCTCCTTTATCTCATCGCATTAATGGCAGGATTAATTTTCCACGTATGGCATTTAAAATGCGTCCAATCTGGCATTCATTTTTGCCCTGTGTCGGCCCACTTGTTCTAATCAATACCATAACCATTTTTACGCCGCCTGCCATTTTCCCACATGTCGACACACGTCAACCAGAATACGGCTTGTTGTCAGTCACTTCAGCAACGGCTAGTTTGTCCGGGCTCCGGACTCCCAACTGGATCTTGTCTCCTGCCCTTTTTCTCGTCATCGTGTCAACACATTCCAGAATGCTTAAGCCATGATCATTTTTTTAGAAACTCTGGAACTTTTGGATATATATACACTAATGTTTATGTTGACAGGTGCGGGCCGGTAGAAAATATCCCAGAGTTTCCCATATCCTTGTATGTTCTGACGATTTTACGGTCTTGCAGGTTGTTGAGAAGCTTATTCAAAATGTTTGACGATTTTGCACCTCCTAATAGCCCAGAATTACCAACTACTTCCACTCGGGCAGCCACAAAATCAAAGCTGGAAAGAATGGTGGCAAAGTTGCCATTAACCTCCAAGTATCCAACGGAGGGAGGTATTGCAGGGTCTGAAATAGACTCCAAGGTTCAAGAAATAACAGATCCAGACCCCAGGAGTTGGGCCAAACTACAAGGTCTAATCCAGACCATTTACAGGTTGAAAGAACAAGGGGACAAAATATCAACTTACTTAGCTGCCTCCGGCATCATCAAGGCCATGAATTTTCCATGCACGGTGCAGTTCCCCAAAATTATCAGGCAGCTGGCAGTATTATATAACCTGACCACTCGGTCAGTGTTGCTTCCAGATCCTCGACCGCTGCAATATCCTATCACAATCGTCACATTAGATGCTCCCACCTTTGCTTCCGGGTTGGGAATTCCACAATTCAAAGGGTTTGTAGTAATCACCAGGGCCAACTCACTAAAGGAATTCGGTGAGGCCGAAACCATTTCCCAGCAGCACCTCAATAATCACTGGTTAAAGTCTCCGAAGCGGGACTATAAGAGAATGAAATTGGAAATTCCCCGCAGGGATTTCACGAAGCCCATTCAAGCAGGCATAATATTCTTGTGCAGAATCTTTGGATGGCCCCATGCCTGGGAATTCTCGGTGTGGATGTATTATTTCTTATACTGCATAACAACGCATAACAGGGCTTTCAACTGGGCGATGATCATATCCAATCATGTGGATACTCAGATGCGGACCGTTGCCCAACATTCACAATTTTATATGACATCGTATGTGATGTGGGCATTGGCACAACAAAGGCTGGCTTTTCAGGGCCTTGGAATAGTTGGAGAGCTCGGAAACGGTCTGGGAAAGGTTACACCTTGGGATCATTATCCCCAGTTACAGTGGGAGCTAAGCTTCCAGAATTTTTGCCAGGTAAACGATGCCTTCGTTTACCATAACATTCTCACACTTACCCAAGATTCCAGGTACCACCTCTCAGAGGTGGCAATGGCACTGGTCAACTCCTATGGTCGATATTTCATTCAATTCAGTCATCACACTTACATCAGGGTGACAGGCTTCAACGGGAAGCCCTACCTCCTTCCCCAGTATTGCGGGGATAGGATTATTCTTTTGAAATTCTGCAGGCAGATGATGGATTTGCACTCCCTCTTCATAGTGAAGAAGGTCTCTAATGTCCCATTCCCCTTTTCTTGTGGGGATTATACATGCAGCCTCGCCGCAGTCTGGGAGGCGGATAATGAGTTAAAAGGGTTTGGGCTGGTTGAATTCAACCATACCCAAAAGAACTATGACCCCCGTGGAAAAATTGCCCTCGCACTACCAAGGGCATCCCCCCCACATGAAGATGACATTGAAGATTTCTGGGTGGATTGCCAAGACAACTTTGATCTCAGGGCCTGACAACACAGCAGAATGAGCAAAGGGCCTATGGAGGCGCTAGACCTTCGAACTTTCCCGAAAGGTTTCAATGACAGTGGGCCACTAGAAGATCCAGCGTACAAAGAACAGGGGCTGGACAAATTAGATATCCCTCCAGTGGATTGGGCCACTCCGGAGGATTTGACGATTGAAGGGGTATGCCGCCCCATCAAAGAAGCAAGCCACAAGTATTTTGCCTGGGTGTGCCCCAAAAGTGCCTGGAAGAAAGCAGCGGTCAAGAGACCATCCCTTCTTCAGACGACGTCGGAATTTCTTCGTCCACCGGGCCTGCTGGAGAAAGTGTGAGTAAAGGAAAGGAAAAGGAGGGAGTCCCGGTTCCCAAGGCACCCCCTCAGATCCCCGCACTCCTAGTGGAAAAATTACATGATCAGATAGAGTCGGCGAAGTTGGCTAGCCAAAAAATTAGCATGCAGGTAGCCGCCGGCCTCCCGGTCACTCCGGTGACCTCTGCTCGCCCAACAGGACCTCCCTCGTTGGCAGCTATGATGAGTAGATAGATCGAAAGGTAATGTTGTGGAATTCCATGATTAGAGAGTATGGAAATGTTGGGCAGTATGAAGAAATCCTGAAGCTGTATTATCGCATGAAAGAGGAAGGTATAAAGGCAAATAAGTTTACTTTTCCCTTTGTACTCAAAGCCTGCACAGGGCTATCGGGTTTGCAAGAGGGCAAGGAAGTTCATCATCACATTGTTAGAAGTGGAAATGAGTCGGATATTTTTGTGGCTGCTTCACTTATTGATATGTATGGAAAGTGTGGGAGTCCCACGGAGGCAAGGCATGTGTTTGACAAAATGCCTGTTACAGATTTGGTTTCATGGAATGCAATGATCGCTAGGTATGGATATGGGAGATATTCCAATGAGGCCTTGCTGCTCTTTAATCAAATGCTGAGGAATAAAATGGGCTGTGTAAAAGGAAGGGGAAAGCTGATAAAGAAGATGCAAAGAGGCTGCGCCAAAAACCAGTCACCAAAGACCAAGGAAAGATCACAACTGCTGCGCCTTGGGTGAGAGAGAAACCTGCGCAAATAGCAGAGTTTCCTGCTAAGATAGCAAGGATAGCAGCAACAAGTAAAGGCTGCGCTAGAAACCAACAATATGCAGCACAAATAATTATATGTATCCTCAGAATGCTACGCAATAAACTATGAACTATGATGTGAAGGCTGCTTAAAATGATTTATATATATTAAATGCTGATAGAAAAATACCATACGCCTGCAGAGAAATAGGAGAAAGCAGCCAGATGAAAACAACTATGTTAAAATGAATTTAAACAACAACAACATAAAAAAGAGATATGAATAAACAAAATATAATGATACTTGTTTATTTCTCAACAATATAATCAGATTAAATGCAGTTCAAACAGAAATATATGAAACCTGCATAGAAATAAATCAATAATGTATCCAATAGATAAATTGGGTTTGGCGGTAAACCAGCCAAACCCAAAAAAAATTTTAAATTTTTTCTCAACACTCTCTCAAGAGTCTCCTTCGAATTGTACCTTCATGCAAACACTCAAAAACAAAGATTAAACCGCTCTGATACCATGTTAGGAATGAAAAAGAATATGTAAAAAATGAACAATACCAG
>MU226453.1:1342769-1361305 GCA_018584345.1 Thuja plicata
CATTTTTGGAAGACCTTATGGAGAAGATTGGGAACTAATTTGTCCCACAGTTCTGCCTACCATCCTCAAACAGATGGACAGACAGAAGTTATCAACAGAGTGTTGGGAAACTTGCTTAGATGCTTAAAAAAGGAGTATGGACAAGCCTGGGATCAAGTGTTACCACAGGCAGAATTTGCTTATAATGATAGTGTCAACAGGACTACAGGAAAAAGCCCATTTCAGATTGTATATGGGATGCATCCACGTGGAGTTTGTGAACTCAGAGAGTTAAAAAGACAGGGAGTGATAAGTGGACATGCTGATGACTTTGCACATTCTATGAAGGAGATACATGATCAGGTGAAGAAAGATTTGATTGAAGCAAATAAGAAATTAAAAGAGAAGGTAGATGAAGGAAGGAGAGAAGTCCAATTTCAAATTGGAGATCTGGTAATGGTGCATCTGAACAAAGCCAGATTACAGAAGGGGTTGCCTACTAAGCTACAAATGAGGAGAATAGGTCCCTATAAGATATTGGAGAAATATGGGTAGAATGCCTATAAAATTGATTTACCTAACAATTTGGAAATCTCACCTATTTTTAATGTGGAGGATCTTATTCCATACAGAGGACCAGTGATACCTGAGGGCACTCAACAGATGGAGATAGGAAAAGATGTTCAAGATATACAGGTGAAGACTAAGTCCAAGTTGCAGGCAGAGAAAATCCTGGATTCACGAGTTCAGAAGACAACTCGACGCAGGGTATACAGAGAATACCTTGTCAAATGGTTAGGGTTACCCGAAGCAGAAGCTACATGGATGGACGAAGAAGAATGAAGAAAGCAAGGAATTAGTTCGGCATTGTTGCCGACTAATTCAAACTAAATTCTTCCTTCGCAGAGGGGGGAGTATGGTGCAGAGCACCCTAGGGTTTTAGCTCCAAACCCTAGTAATTTGCAGAGTGATCAAAGGAGCAGATCACAGTTAGCAGTCAACTATCTTCCTAGACCCTAACAGCCCGTAACTCCTAGCACGAGGGCGGTTAAACAATAAAAGACCGGTTACATTATACTCGTCGCGCAGTCGCAAGGTGAACTCATCGCGCAGTCACAAGGTAACTGGCAGTCAGCGTTTAAGGGCCACGACAACGCGATGATAGTGCATCGCACAGTCGTCGGTCTATCAGCGGTCAATTTAAAATGAGCGCGACAGTACGAAGACCGTGTATCGCAAAGTCACCGGGTACACCGCGGTTAAGGAAAAATAGTTGCGAGAGCGCGACGAGCATTGTATCGCAAGGTCACAGGGTAATAAACAATTAAGTTTATGAGTGCGTGAGAGCGCGACGATAGTCTATCGCTCAGTCGCAGTTGAACTGGCAGTTGGTTTTAGGAGTGCGCAAGAACGCGATAACCATGCATCGCATGATCGCTAGACAAAAGATAGCTCATTTCTGAGCATTGTGAGTGCGCGACAACACGACATCGCCGAGTCGTAGGAGAAACATCAACTCGATTTGAAGCAGTGCGAGCGCGCGATAACAATGCAGCGCAAGGTCACAAAGAAAATGGCAACTCGGGGGTAAGTGTTGCGAGTGCACGACAATAGTGAATCACAGGGTCGCAGGATAAAGGCATACATAGTTAATATGACTCACGACTATGCGATTAAACATTCAGAGTAAGGAAAACGTCTGATCGAGCTGAGAAGGAGTTGCGACACCACGACAAGGTGGAAGTTGAAAATTCATACACGAAAAAGATAAAAAGAGAATGCCATGGAGGAAAAGGAGATCCACGTCGACAACCATACAGAGGAAGATCTTGATGACAGTTACAGGAAGAAGATGAAGAGCCGAGGCAGTTAAGAATCTTCAGACGGCAGGTAACCTAGAAACGGTTACAAATCAAGAAGAGACCGAATATATAATCAAGTAAAGAAAACTTGTAAGGGGGTTGTTGTAAAAGAACTGGAATTGTGAAGGCTAGTAGATGAAGTTTTCTGTGTGTGTGAATTGTAAACTTTCTGATTTTTCAATAAAGATAGTTCCTGTGTGTTCTGTGTGTTCTTCTGTTGTATACAAATTCCTGTAGAGTAGGATTTTGAGTTCAGTTAAGTATCATGGATGTTTCTTGACTCTTATAATCCATCCTATGGAGTGTGACCGTCAAGAAGCATCCCTCATGTATTTTATTTCTATTTCTGTGTTTGGGATTGAGAAGAGGCTAGTCAGAATTGTAGACAAGTCCTAGGCGAGCTAAATGGTCCGGCTAGAGAACTTGTAGGAGAGAGAGATAGAAGAAGAGAGGTGCATGACTGACTTTATTCAGTCATGAAGAGCAAGATAAGGTAGAGAGTGAAGCTTTTTGGTGGGTAGGAAACCTAGGAGAGAGGGAGTGTAGAAGTCCTTCTGGTTAGGGTCTGAGAGTAACCCTAAGAGACTCAAGTGTGAGTCTAGAGGATCTTGAAGTGAATAGGGTCCAAGGTAAGATTCCTAAAAGAGAGTAGGAGTCTAGGATAATAAGGTGACCTCCCCATCACAAGGATAACAAGAAGACCAAGTGAAATGGTTGAGTTATGAGAAATTACAAGGGTACTTGATCACTTGGCACATTGGCAAAGTAATGTGTTGTTTATCCATTACACTAAGTCAAGGTGTTAGTTTACTGGGAACAATATATGCCGAGTGAAGTTTGTGTCGACCGAGCACCAGGGTATGCTGAGCATAATTTCTTAGTATCGACCAAACGCCAGTAAATTTCTGAGGAAAATAGTGATGACCGAGTGGAAGAACATAGTGTTGGCCGAGCACTAATATTTTGGTAATTGTTGAGATTAGAGATCTCTGGCTGACATAATTGAATTTATTGGGATATGTAAAGTTAATTAAGGATAAGAGCGATTGGTCCACACTATTTAAATGCATGGGTAACCATAATTAACGCATGGATCCAAGATTTAATAAATGATTACTTTGGAGAAGTAAATTAAATGTAAATGATGGAAAGATCCGTTGGATCTGACCTAACCTAAGATCTATGATCTTGATTAAGTGGCAAAGATTTATTTTACCTAGATGAAAAGGTATAAGATAGCCTCAATGAGTTATTTAGGAGGTATGTATGTGAAAAGTGTATGCAAGAGAATTGCATGGTTAATTGACTGATTGGCATGATCTAGCAAAGAAGGTTGAACAGAGAAGCAGAGTGTTGCGAAAGTGATTGCTTGACGAATTTCCAAGCAGATCTAAAGATTGACATGAGAATGGAGGCCACTCAGCGAATTAGCATAAGAGCTGAATTGGACCTAGATTTGCAAAGTAAGTTGTATGTATCAGATAACACCTGCTGATTACTTTCTAACCATTGTATCAGTCAAAATCCTTTAACCAGGTTGACAACAGTCATTGTATAAATCCTATGAGCAAGGTAACATTTAGGTGGAATGTTCTAAGACCTCTAACAAGGCCACTGCTGACAGGGTGATTAAATTCTTTAACCAGGTCACATTTAGCAATGTGTTTTGTAACCTTTAACAAGGTTGGCTCCTAGCAGAGCTCACTTCAGAAGAGTGAAAATTTGGTAGCATGTTACTGGTGGTTTTTCCCAATTTGGGTTTCCATGTTAAATACTGGTGTCAACTTGTGTGAATTTTTATGTTGTGTTTTACTGTTAAGTTTCTACAAGCTGATTACATTTGAACAGTAAACTACATATTTATGTTGTTGACTTATGTTGTTTCTGCCAAGCAGATCTGAGTTGTTTAAAGTGCTATAAAGTTTCAATTGGTACATCTAGACCTAAGGATAACTAATTCACCCCCCTCTCAGTTATTCTAAATTCATTCTAACAGCCTCCACTTCTTCAAGGCTTAGGCAATGACATAAAATTATTTGTCATATGAAGGATACGTCTTTTTGGCATCATTAAGTTTCTCACTATAGTTAGCAGTTGGTTTACCTTCTTGGCTTAGGAAAACACCTACAATAATCCTGTTAAAAAATGGTGTCTCAACCTTGCATTTACATAAGGTTTTTATTTATACTAAGTTTACATTTGAGCACAAAGTGGTCTAAATTTGTAATGTCCCCAATTTTAATAAAATGACTTAATGAAGTTAATTAATTAAGTGGTCCTAAAATTTAAATATAATATCATAAGGAATTATTTAATTATTAAATAAAGGGGCCAAAATAATAAAATAATGTCGACCTATGACCGATTGTAACTTTCTAGACACTTTTTGGAGGCATTTATGAGGAGATGGCTTGGCATTGTAAAACATCATACAATGTATTTGAACTCTTCTTTATATTTCCGGAAGATGGAGGATGAAGGTGGTTTGGTTGTATGCATTTTCGAAGGTGGAAGATCCTCCCTAGTTTGTATTCATAGTTTTAGTGGGAGTCATTCCTCACCTTAGTCTACCGTTGGAAATATCACCTTAGATATTTCACCTTGTGCTTAATTTGGCCAATTTGTGAAGTCTTCACTTGAAGACTAATTTGATGTAACCTGAGATATATATGATCTTTATAATCTGAAACACAAATTCTTTATTTTTAGCATCATCCCGGTTGATGGTGTGTGTTATGTGTTAAACTTTATTCATTAGCAATAATATATTTGGCATCTGTGAACCATATTGTTGAACCATATCTATTGCAACAACTGGGTGTTGGAGGGTGTCGAAGGTGGCATCTGGCATGCAACATGCACAATCGTGGAATGTGCAAAGTGAGGTGTGTAGTCATATAATGTGCAACATACAGAGTGTAGTCATGTGATGTATGGAGTGTAGAATATGTAGTGCAGAGTGTGTAGTGCAAAGTGCGGCATGCAGTGTGCGAATTGTGAAGTACGATTATGCGATGTGCCGAGTGTGGAGTACAGATGTGTGGTGTGTGTTTTTCCATACATGGAAAATTGAGTTCAACTATCATTACATACTTAGTGTCAAATTGGATTGGTACATTATAGTGGTATTAGAGCTTTTGATCCTACGAGACAGTTGGGAGAATCATGGAACCTAGTGATGGAATGGGAAATGCATGTAGATATGACTTCCTTGTTGAGGGAGTTGACAAGAAGTCAACAAAAACTCAGTAAGACATTTGCAAGAGGATCCAACAAATGGAGGAGACACTCAATCAATTGAGTGTAGCAAGTATGAAGGGAGTTACGTAGTGGTTTAGCACAAGGATGACGATGTCGACCTTGCTTCCAATGATCAAATAACAAGAATTGTATATGTCCACTTTGGTTGAGTCACTGAAGAAATTAAAGCAAGATTGACTTAATATTGGATGATAGATGGACATATCTCTCAAAGACTACATAGATTTGAGAATAAGGTATTCATCCTCTTTCGAGAGTAATAGAGACTAAACCAACAATTTGAGACACAAGATTGGCAATGAAGATGATAGGCAATGTGGCACCGTGAGCCCTAAGGAGGATGAATGCATGCTCACAACTTTACTTAATTCACAGGAGGATATGGACAAGCAAGACATCCTAATATTCAAGACAACCACAAGGATGAAGAAGATGTTTATACAAAAATTTCCATGCCAACATTGGTCGATCCATTTCACGGAGATTGAGGCTCTACCAATGACCCTTTGAATGAGGAAGCTCAACCATTTGTTGAAGCAAAGAAAAAATTGGGAACAAAGATCAAGAATCATGTGGCATCATATGAGTCTCAACATCAGGAACTAACACTTGTTGAAGATAAAAAAGCCACTTCAAGAGATCGCGAGGATTTTCTTGGCAACAGTGGGTAGGGCATTATTTATATCAGAGTAGAGCAGCAAAATCTTCTTGGAGATTCACACAACGTTGGATCTAGAGGGCTTAAGGAGGTTGCATACATGACCATGATGTGTCATAGACATTTTAGCAGATATGGCTACAAGTGTCTGCACATGGTCTGGGATCCTAGAGTTGGTCAAATGACTAGCAATTTATGGTTTGTTTGATGACAAGCAATCTTTGGGCCAAGATTGTAATGTCCCTAATTTTAATCAGGTAAATTAATTAAGTGGTCCTTAAATTTTAATAATATCATAATAACTTATTTAATTAATTAATTTAATTATTGAATAAAGGAGTCAAAATAATAAAATAATATTGGCCTATGACATATTATAACTTTCTAGATACTTTTTGGAGGCCTTTATAAGGAGATGGATTGGCATTATAAATCATCATGGAATGTATTTGAACTCTTTTTTGTATTACCAAAAGATGGAGGTTGAAGGTGGTTTGGTTATATGCAGTTTTAGAGGTGGAAGACCCTCCCTAGTATATATTCACATTTTTTTATGGGAGTCATTCCTCACCCTAATGTCGTTGGAACAATAAGAAATTTAGGGTTTGGGGGTATATGCAATGCAATAGTGATCTAATTGGGGGATTACATACCATTTTTTTAATTACTCATTCAGAAGAAAGATGTCATTAGTGTAACCACCTGAATTTGGTCTGTTTCAACTATGGACCCTATTTGCCCTAATTGTGATCATACCCTCGATTATGTCCAAACGACCCTGTTATTTCTTGGCATAATTCTTAAAATCAATTTAATGTCCTAGGTGATTTTTATCACTAATTTATATTAACTATTATAGCCATATAATTCAAACCATTTAAATCATATCAAAATCAAACATGACTATAATATTTAATTATAAAGGAATTAAATAAATCCCTAAATCAATTACCCACTTGCAATTAACCCAATCCCCTAGCCTATTTAATTTAATTAAAATGGCTATAGTCCCCTAATTATTAAAAAACAATTAAATTGTTTAAATAATTAATTTCTATATTTTTGAATGAATTAAATAAGTTTAATTCATATTCCCTTAAACCCCAACCTAACCTTTCTCAACCACCTCTACCCTGGGTTCTAACCCATCTCAACCCATTCACCCTTGCTAATCTAATCCTAATCCTAATTCTAACCCTTACCCACCTCCTAATGTTGTTACATTCCTTTAAGGAATGCTTAGCAACTCAACCCACTTGAGAAAGTCCACTTTCTCAAGCTTGACTTCCTTAAGGTCCACTTTCTCAAGCCACCCTCTTACACCCTTCCCTTGCTTCTTTAAGGCTTTCATTGATGCCTTATTAATGAAGATGCCTTAATCCTATGTCTCCTCCATGCCTTATTAATGCCTTGGGCATTAATGGTTCTTACACCTCCATTAATGAGTCCTTTAACTCATTATATCACCTTGTCCCCCCCCCCCTCTCTCTCTCATTCTTCTATAAATAGAAGCCATTTTTGAGAACAAATGAGCCTTCATCTTAGATTACAAATGCATTGCTATGCTGTTGAATTAATCCTAGACTAACATGTCACTTCTTAAATCATGCTTTTGCATTGTTATTCCTTTCATGTTTAGAGCTAGAATGCATGTTTTCTCATCTTTTTAGCTTGTTTATAATCTAAAATCCTTCATGCTAGGTCGTATATGTCACTGATTGTAGCATAAACTGAGGGCTTTTATGTTACTAATTACACTCTTCCTAATTAGAAGGCAATAGGTCAATATTAGGTGGTTTTACATGCTTGTCTAACCGTTTTGAACTAATGCAATGACTTATTGATGTGTTGTGTCTCTCTTATCAGGTACCCAAATACACACACACATTTCTGGTGCCCACCGTGGGGCAAGATTTTCAACTTGGCCTCGTTTTCTAACACATTTTTGCCAATTTGCATGCTCAAGATTCGGTCACATGATTATTTTTAATCATTCAGGATCGTATCCCGGATATGCCATCGCACCGCAGAAAAGTAGGATCGCATCCGGGGTTTCTCGGGTCATTTTCAGTTTCAAATCGCATCTGGTAATCATAGGATCATATTTGGTGAATAAGCTCACATACGGTATGCTGCATCGCATTTAGTGAAATTTTAAGATCGCACCTGGTTAAAAAGTTTGAGCATCTTGTTTTCCTAACCCCTAACATTTTAACAAGTGGTGTTTTTGATGATTTGCAGCTTAACAAGTGTTTGCAGGGTGTTTTTAAAGGTTCTTGTGGGAGTTTTCACTAACAGATACTAACATGGTTTTACAGGTTGCCAAACCCCCATCTTGAATTCTATTTACTTTCTTTCCAAACTTAAGACCATTTCTCCACTTGCTAAAACAACCAGATAATATGCTCTTTTCCTCTTGAGGAAAATTAGAAAGTCAAACGTTGTCTTATCATTTATGATGAAATTGGGGGTAAATGAACAAAACAAACACATCGTCTAAATTTGGAAACAGTAAATGAACAACACAAAGCACTAAATATGTGGGGTTAAAGAACAAGTTCAACCATTTAATTCTTTTTGGATAAAAAATTGAACAAAACAAATCATTAAATTTTGTGGTTAATTGAACAAGGCAAACTTTCCCTTTTCAACCATCCTATTTTCTTTAAGATAGGAACAACTAAATCGAGCTCAACATAGCTTGAGGGAATGAAATTTGTTTTAAGTGCTTTGGGAGAAAATGACTTAGATTAGGAGAGTATGCTCTTCTTCTTCGGAAGAATCAGAAATCCAGACATCCAAAGCTCACCAATCCTGGTTACATACATTTAAACAGTAGAGGGCCTGCCGGTTGAGGAAAAAATCTCCTGGGAATGACCCAAGTGAGGAAAGGTCTTACGCCGACCCTTCCAACTCACTATAAATAGTTGCTTGCTTGTAGGCTAAAGCCTTGGAAGACGGAACTGGTTTTGTTCTTAGAATTTTGACATCATTCCTTGAACATATTGGGGTATATGTAGAGCGGAGCCGCTTGAATCTTGTTTGCGAGACTACATATATTCAGGTACTCATAGGGATATACGCCTCAATTTTGCCTTGTGAAATTCTATGGGGGACAATTTCGAACGGATTGCCCAATAATCTACTTCAACTAAAAGAATACCCGATTCATCCCTGAAAGGGTGATAATCTTTGTACAAGGCAAAAAGTAATTGCCCCAAGACATTCGTCATATTGTGCCCTCACTTGCGTTTGAAGTCTGCTAATACAACATCATGACTGGAGCCATTGTGTGCTTGGTGATGGCTGTATTCTGATTAGCATTTGAGTGTGTACCTAAGTCAACGAGCAAAGATTTTCATCCTCCAGGTAGAAAATAGGACAAGATGAGTGTTTGTTTCACCCTCTTAACAATGCAAAACTATTTAACGTGTTCTAAAGATCATTAAAAAGATATGCTCCTCAAAACAATCAAAAAATTTCAAACCCTGGGGTACAAGTGTTTTTCACACCTTACGACACCTCTTGACGCAATATGGAAATAAGCAACTTCACGCACTTTGAAAATGAACTTTTTAGAACTGACCGAAACTGATAAAGACATCATAAGATCGCATCCTGTATTTCCCAAGTCGCATGCAGTGTTTAGGATCGCATTTCATATTTAGGATCGCATTTGGTCAGCAAGAAGTCGTATCCAGATTCTAGGATCGTATCTGGTACTATCAAAGGCTCGCATCTGGGAGCTCGCATTCAAGACAGTGGACATTTGTAGGAGTTTTTCTAAGGAAGTCTCAGTTGATTAGGATACCCTTTTTGCTCTTTAGCTGGTTCCTATTGTCTCTTCTGGTCTCCCTGTTATTATTTTAAAACACTTTCAAAACATCCACCTTGCATGCTTAGTCAGTCTTTCACGACTAGTTCAATACGTGTGGTCTACTCATTTTCTACCAACAACTTGGTTCCCAGCTCACTATCAAAGAATTCTAACCCTCTGACGCTGGAATCATTTACATCCACCAACAACAAACAATTACTTTTACCTAGACACGCCCACTTGAACGATCTGAAATCCTTACTTGCACTATTGGGAAACGTTAACAAAGTTGAGAAACACACTTCATGGTTAACACAAGACACAACCAATACACAACTAAATGATCAAAAGTGCCTCCTAAAATACCACACTTTCAAGGAGAAACTTCTCACAGTTCCCTTCTTGATCTAGATTCACCTCAAATGGATAGAAACACTAACGAATGGAGTAAGTCTTTCGAGGGTTATAATGATGGCAAACAAGCACAATCCGAAGGCACAGAAGAGGAAGAAAGACCCAAGTTTGAACATAATCTGTTTGGATCAGATAGTGAAGAAGAGATCCCTGAAGACGAATATGAAAAACTCAAACAAAGTAAACGGATCCACAAGCTATTGGAACAGACAATTAGTGACGATAAAGAAAAGTACTTCCTCCATCTAGCATCCATAGGTGTCAAGTTACCCAAGGATTATAATGTGGAAAATCTCAAATAAAAGGAGGTACCAAACCCGATATCTATTCTCACCAAACAACTCAATCTAATGCAAACAGAGCTCACCAACCTCCAACAAGAGAAGGAGAAACCCAAAACAAAATACTCTTTGGACGCCATTTGTCCATTTCCTTTTGACAAGAGTATCACTATGGTCCCGTTTCCTCCCAACGTGGCAAGGCCAAAGTATGAAAAGTACACGGGAGAAACTGATCCACATGATCATGTACGGAAATTTTGTGCTCTAAGCATTGAGTACATGCACGAACCCACATACCTCATACGACTATTTCCAGGAAGTCTAGGAGGTAATGCCATGGAGTGGTTCTCAAAATTGAACCCTAAGGTCAAAACATTTGAGGAGTTAATCCAACGATTCATTCAACATTACTCCCACAACATCCAACATGACGTAACTATGATGGATCTATGTAACACCAAACAACGAACTGGAGAATCATTCACACACTTCCTACAAAGATGGAGGAAGATTTTTGCACGATATTCAAGGGTCATTCCCGAAACGGAGAAGATGGAAATCTTCATTAATAATCTAGTACCTGAATTGAGCTATGCTCTACAAATGCAAGACTCTCCTAGCTTCGATAGGATGATTAAAAATGCCCTCCGTATTGAGGAAGTCATGGTCAAAAAGGGAGAGATCACCCTTAAAATCGAAAACAAAAGTAGTAACTCCAACTCCAAGCCTAAATGGTGGAAGGAAAACAAAAATGTTGTTAATGATGGAGTAGTTGACACCTCTAACATTAATTCTAAACCCGAAGCATTCAACCTAACCAATGGCATGCAAGCAAGCAAAGAGGCTAAAGTAACACCTCTCATTCCCAAAGTGAACAATGATAACAATAAGGAACGAACATGGATTTCAAAACCCCAAAGAACATTCACTCCTTTGGGGGAACCTCTTGAGACTATTTTGAAAATGCTGGTGGATAACAAAGTTCTTACGATTCCCGATTCTAAACCATGGGAACCAATGGTCAAACCCAGGTGGTGGGATGATAATTCCTATTGTGTCTTCCACAAAAACAAGGGCCATAAGACTAATAATTGTCTCAAACTTAAACATGTCATCCAAGACCTCATCGAAGGAGGTAAGATCAAAGTAGATGGACATACTACCAATGAAGATCATACAACATTCAACAAACCCTTTCCTAATTACAATCAAGGAGAGACATCTAAAGGGAAAGGAAATGAGGTAAACTACACCTATTCCAAAAGTGACAATGTGATTAATATGCTCAATATAAAAACTGAACCCATCAATGTGATCACAATTAAAGGTGCCTCATCCTCCTCAAATGTTGCAACATAGAGCCAAGCACAGGTTACAATCAAAGGACCTCCAAAATCAACATCAACGTCAACATCCAAGGTTCCTATTATAACTATTCCTAAACCAACAGCAAAACATGTGGTCACTATCCCCAGAGAAAAATATGATTTGGTAGACCAATTGCAACGAACCGCTACCAAAATTTCCATCTTTGAGTTTCTCAAGATATCCACGGTACATAGGGAAATCCTAGAACAAGCCCTACACGCTGCTAATGTTCCAAAATATATTGATATAGACAAATTTCAAGAAATGGTCAATCACATCTCAGCGCCACACTACCTCTCCTTTTCTAAAGAGGACGACAAGTCATTGACCCATCCACACAATCAACCCCTCCATATCGAAGTCCTTATTCATAAATCCCGTGTTAGACGCGTATTGATAGATGGAGGCACAAGATTCAATATCTATACACTGGATCTCGTCAGGAGACTAGGTCTCTTAGAACAAACAATTGACACTAGAATCAAGATAACCATCAAAGCTTATGATGAGGAAGAGAGATCCTCTAGGGGTCTTATTACTCTACCTATCAGAGTCGGACCAATTGAGAGGAATGTCATATGTCAAGTTTTGGATTTACCATTGGCCTACAATATTTTACTGGGGAGACCATGGATTCATGAAATGCAAGCTGTAGCATCCACTTATCACCAATGCATAAAGTTCCCACATAATGGGATAGAAGTGATGATTCCTGCAGATGCCAACTACACTTGCAACAATATCAAAGCAGATAGCATGATCCCACACAACAAAGAGGCTATGGATGCAATTGCTCCTGAAACAACCAAGGACATGGTTATGAAGGGTTTTAGCAAAAATTTGAAACTTGAAGCAACATGTATGGGAGAGTACAAATTGGACCTGACTCCCTCGCTGACAGAACTTTCGGCATCACCAAGATCCTACGAAAAACCTTCCTCAACATTCACACCTATAGCATCCAAAGAACCAGAAGTACATAAGGCATGATAAAGGCATCCACATCTTCTTTAGATAACACAGAAGAATAGACAGTCTTGGACTGGCTTTACAAAGGAGAACCGGTGGAATCTGAGATCAAACATGTGAAAATATCCCCATAACAGTATGGAAAGGGATCTGATTTCCTCACACAAATGGGTTACAAAGGAAAGGGACCTCTAAATGACACATGACAAGGGCTCATTGAACCTATTCCCATGGAGTTTCGGAATACCAGAGATAAAATAGGACTTGGTTTTAATACTAAAACTGATAAACCCACTCCGATAGAGAGTCCGCACTTAGATAAAGGGAGTGATGAAACAGATGAACTAGAGCAATGGTCCTATGAAAGATTGTTACATGTTGGTGCACAAGACCCCAACTACCAAGGAGAACGCTATGTACCTAGATGTGAGGTACCACAGGATCTTCACACTCCTTTGCTAGCACAACCTCCCATTCAAGAGGTAGGAGACACTATAGCGACAATCACTCAAGAGATACCCCGGCCACATAATTTACATCCTAACTGGGGGCAATTGGTCACAATTTCACATGTCCTCAATCTACCCCACTTTGATCTACAAACAGCTAATCGAGTACATCAAATAACCATTGCTAAATACTTAAACAGATCTGATGATGATGTCATAGACTCTCATGACTATGAATGGGATCAGCTATCTATTGCTTCTGAAGATATTGGAATAGATATAATTCACATGTTTGCAGCTCCCTCAGCTCCTAGCAAATGATCTGAAACTCTTTTTAAAGATACCGATCCTCCTAAAGCATAAGAAGAGTTCCTTCCCCCGATCATTGATGGAGACACAGGTGAATACATAAGTCTAGAAGAATTCCATAGGCCACAAGCACGAAACCTCCATTCACAAAGAGATGATGACGAGACTTCTACTGACGAGTCCCTAGAGTTTGATCCACATATGACTAACAACGATCCTTTTAACGATAATCTCACTCTTATTGATCTAAATATCAAAGAAATTAACTCAACAGATCATGTCATGTCGGTTAATGGTCTTGATGCTAACATGATGCTGTCCTTCCCAGAATCTGATTCCCTAACATTGGTATTTCCAAACCTAATTGATTGGACTGAAACAGATCCTACTCCTATCCTCGACTTTTCAAATGACCACTCCCTAGTTTGTTATCTCAATGCTTGTGAATCTTACCCTTCTTCCACCAATGCAAGGAGCGAGAACATGTCATAGGAGGATATCAAGTTTCTTAGTCACAAACTGAAAAAGAAAAAGAAAAAGCAGACTGATGGTGAAAACCACTCTGTGGCAGTATCAGATCCCAAAATAGTAAAGAAAAAAGACGTATCCAATGGTGAAAACCTCTTCGAGGCGCCAAAGGATGAGACTCTTGATATCCTCCCTGAACACTTTTAGGAAAGATATTTGGTATTGATTGAACCAACACAACCAGTAAACTTGGGCACCATTGAAAATCCTCAAATAGTTCATCTGGCACAATCTTTATTAGAAGAAGAGAAGGTACAGTTCATAGAGTTCTTGAAAGAGAAGAAGATCAACTTTGCATGGTCCTACACTAATATGCCTGGGTTATATCCTAATCTCATCATGCACCACTTATCTATAGCTCCCGAGATTAAACCCGTAAAACAAAAACTTAGAAAGATGCATCCTCATGTTGCATTATTGGTGAAAGTAGAATTAGAAAAGTTGTTGAAAGCTGGATTTATTCGAGTCATTGCCTATGCAGCATGGATCTCCAATGTGGTCCCCGTTTCTAAATCTAATAAATCTATTAGGATCTGTATGGACTTCAGAGACCTCAACAAAGCATGTCTGAAAGATGACTTCCCTCTACCAAACATTGACATGATCATAGATCTTACAACAGGCTTTCAGATGTATTCATTAATGGATGGATTTTTGGGCTATAACCAAATCAAGATTGCCCCTGAGGATCAAGAGAAAACTGCATTCACATGCACATGGGGCACATTTTGCTGGAACGTCATGCCATTTGGGTTAAAGAATGCCGGTGCAACATATCAGAGAGCTATGACAACAATATTTCATGACATGATGCACAAGAACATGGAGGACTATGTCGATGACACATTGGCTAAATCTAAGGAGAGAGGTACTCACATTGCTGACCTAAGAAATATATTGGATTGAATGGAATAGTTCCAACTTAGGCTCAACCCAAAGAAATGTGCCTTTGGGGTCCAATCAGGCAAGCTCCTAGGATTCATAGTATCAGCAAAAGGAATCGAGGTAGATCCCGCAAAGGTAAAATCTATTCTAGAGATGACTCCTCCACGTAATATCAGTCAAATGAGGACACTACAAGGGAGACTCCAGTCTATCAAGAGATTCATGTCCCAACTTGCAATAAGGCACAACCCTTTACTAAGCTACTACATAAAGGGGTTACATTCAAATGGGATGAACACTGCGAAGCAAACTATAGAGAATTGAAGGGGTACCTGGCTGCTCCACCTATTCTTATGGCGCCTATTCATGGAAAACCCTTACTCCTATACATTTCAGCAACGACTACATCCCTAGGAGTATTACTGGTGCAAGAAGATGAAACAAAGAAAGAACGAGCTATCTACTACATTAGTAGAACACTAGTCACTTATGAGCTCAATTATAGCACTATTGAAAAAGCATGCTTAGCAGTCGTCTTCGCATAACAAAAATTGAGACACTACATGCTCTCACATACAGTGAAGCTCATTGCTAAGATCGATCCTCTAAAGTATATTTAAAGTAGAACAACATTAACAGGACGTTTGGCGAAATGGGTCTTGATTGTAAGTGAGTTTTACATCGAATATGTAGAACGAGGAGCTATCAAAGGACAGGTGCTTGCAGATCAATTAGCTGATTCAACACTCCAGGATGATGAACCTTTACTAATTGAATTTCCTGATGAAACAATCATGCATCTCACTGAACATCCCTGGAAGATGTACTTTGACGGTTTATTCACTCAACAAGGATCTGGAGCAGGGGTCCTCTTCATAACTCCACAAGGATACAAGATTCCCAAATCTTACAAATTGATGTTTCCATGCACCAACAATATCTCAGAATATGAATCATTAGTCAATGGCCTCAAGCTAGCCATGGAACGGAAGATCATAGAATTACACGTGTATGGTGACTCCCAACTAATTATCAATCAAGTCAATGGGGAGTATCAAACAAAAGATGAAAAGTTGATGCCCTACAAGCAACTAGTTGATGATCCAAAGAAGTACTTTGTCTTCGTCACCTTCTAGCAGATACCAAGATCAGAGAACAAGGCTACGGATGCTATGGCTACCTTGGCATCCATGTTACAGCTGGAGGAGCATCAATTCCGCTATGACTTCTTGGTGGAAGAAATATCCTATCCTGCCTTTGATACCCCTAAATACCAGGTAATATGTACCTTGACTACCCCAGATCAATCTCAGTATGCCGGTATCATTTCTTACCTTTCCGACAAACCATTCCCGCCAATTTATCCATAAATGAGAAAAGATCCCTGATTAGGAAAGCATCGCAGTACATACTCATAACTAACAACCTATATCGGCGCAGTCTCGACAGTACACTTCTTCGGTGTTTAGAGTTTGAAGAGTCTGATCTAGCATTAAAAGAAGTCCACGAAGGTGTATGCGGATCACACTTGAATAGCCCCTTGAGGTTATCATAATGAATAGCCCCTTGAGGTTATCATAATGAATAGCCCCTTGAGGTTATCATATACCTCTCTGTCTAGGTCAGATAAATCTTTGCCGCTTAATCAAGATCGTAGATCTTAGGTTAGGTCAGATCCAATGGATCATTCCATCATTACATTACATTTACTTCTCCAAAGTAGTCTCTAATTAAATCTTGAAACCATGCATTAATTACGGTTACCCATACATTAAATGACGTGGATCAATCTTTAATTAAAATTACATGTCCCAATTAAATTAACTAAGTCATCCAGAGATCTCAAATCTCATCATTAATCCAAATACTGTAAGTCGGCCAACATCACTGTTTTCACTCAACAATTTCATTGGTGCTCGACACTGAACAAACTTGCTTGTCACAAACAACTTCACTCGGCACAAGCAACTTTGATCGGCACAAGCAACTTTGCTTGGCACAAGCCAAACTTGCTCGGCACAAAACAACCAGAAAACTGTCTTTGAAAGATAAACAACTAATTACTTTGCCAGAGTTCCAACTGATCAAGTACAATTTTATTTGCCTTAACTCAACCATTCACTTGGTCTTCTTGTTAAATCTTCTTCATCAACAATAGATATGGTACTCAAACAGATAACAAGTCTCACCAGTTAAGGTTTGACATCGATGACAAAATAACAATTGCTTGCATTGTCACTTTCCAACGATCTCCCTCTTTGGCATTGATGGCAACAAAAAATATTAAAACAATGATTTAACAAGCATAGTTACCATATAATCCAAAAAGTCACTTGTGTTCCTTGATATGAACAAATCTTCATTAATGTCTTTAGCTTCATTCTGATTCTCATCTGTAAAACATTTCTCCCTCTATGTCTGTAATCATCTGTGTCTAATCATCTGTAGACTCCCTCTAAGTAGATAATCACTTCAATGTTTCCAATAGTAACTTTAGCCTCTATATAGGTAATCTCTCCCTCTTTATACTTCTTCCTTTATGTAATCTCTCCCTCTTGGTAATCTCTCCCTCTTTGACAACAATGCCAAATACTTCAATATCTTTATCATATAGATCTTCAGTAACATGCTGATCCTGTCATCTTGATTATGACTGATTTTCTTTTCTGTCCTTGTCCAACTTCACAACTTTAGTCAGCATCCTAAAGTGTGACTTATTGTGCATCAATGTGTCAAGTATTCTAAATGTAATATTTGATGCAACAGTACCATACAAAACTTAATTAGCTTCAGTTAGGGGAATCACCCCCATTTTACCTCACAGATACTCATGAGCATCCTTGGGTAGTGCCTTTGTGAATATGTATGCTAATTGTTCTTTAGTGTTCACATAATCCAGTCTCACTTCTTTATTCTGAACTAGCTCCCTCAAGTAATGATACTTGATAGCTATGTGCTTTGTCTTCGAGTGCATAACAAGGTTTTTAGAAATATTAATGGCACTCGTGTTATCACAATATATGACAGCTAGTTCAATGATTTCTTCCTTCATACCTTTCAGTAGTATCTTCAACCACACAATGTTAGAACAGTTGACTACTGCTACCACATACTCGGCTTTAGCTGTAGATTGTGAGGTGCAATTCTTTTTCTTGCTTGTCAATGAGATCAATCTTTTTCCTAAAAGAAATGCTCCACCAGTAGTGCTTTTCCTGTCATCAACATTTCCAACCCAATCAGAGTCAGTGTAAACTCTAAGTTCAAACTTGTCATTCTTCTTGTAGTATAGACCATAGTCATCAGTTCCTTTCAAATATCATAGAATCCTTTTGACTGCCATGATGTGAGTTTCTTTGGGGTTAGCAGAAAACCTTGCAACAATTCCAACAGCTAGGGCAATGTTAGGTCTACTGTGTACAACATAATGTAGTTTTCCAATCATTGATCTGTAGAGTGTTTGGTTCACTTCTTTTGTGTCATCATCTTTTGTCAGCTTCTGTCCAGTAGCCATGGGTGTACTCACTGGTTTGGACTCTTCCATTCCAAACATTTTCAGTATCTCCTTGATATATTTAGATTGAGTGATATAGATACCATTATTCATTTGATAAATTTGTAAGCCAACAAAGAATTTTATCTCACCAAACATAGACATCTCAAATTTAGTTTGCATCTCTGTTGCAAATGTCTAGCATAACACATCTTGTCCACTAAATATGATGTCATCTACAAAAATTTCAGCTAATAATGTACCTT
>MU226453.1:1378662-1398968 GCA_018584345.1 Thuja plicata
GATCATTGTGTTGTAATAAGAAATACTAATTTGCTGGTCATTAGTAGTTGTCATTGAGCAATTCTATATCATTTGTAGTTAGCTTAGTAGTTTGCATACCAACTGTTTGACAAAATGTCAATTGGCTATAGGTTCTCTTTTTGGCATAAATAATGTTATAATTTTGCATACCAAGTGTTTATATTAATGCCACTTGGCTGTAAGTGCATTAATGTCATCTTAGGTCGCATCCAAAGTGTTTGTCATAATTACTAGTTGCTGTAGCTGCATATTGCAAGTAGTTTCAGTCATATAGATGCATTGAATATTGTCAAAATAAGTTGCACATTCATGTTAGGTCATTGTTTTGTCAATTTTGAGTCTTCTTGCAAGCATTCTCATTGATGCTAATTGAAGAAAAGAGTCATTAAAACAAACTGAAATGTTATATCAGTCATATGACCCTTGTATGTGAAGTGTTTGACAAAATTTCCAAGGCCAAAAATCAAAAGTTTTCAATCAGATTTGAGCAGGGTCATTACATTGACCATAAGGAAAATCTTAAGCAATATTAACCATGGAATACTTTAAGTTGAAAAGTAAGTGTTTCTGAAACAAACTGTCTGAAATATTATCTAATTCTTTTCAATCAGTTTATACTAGAAGCTCTCTCTTTTCAAGACAAATGTAGAGGCTTAAAATATTTAATATGGAACGTTACATTCATTTGCAGTAAAAACAAACATACCAGAAGGTGAGTTATTCGATCTCCCCTTCATCCTTATGTTTGTCACCTTAATAAGAAAATGCTTCACAGTATTGCAATAACAGAAGTTTAAGGAGTCCTCCTGCGACGTCTCCTGCCACTGCTCCTGCGACTGCTCCCACGATTGATCCTTCTGCTCCCGCCGTTCCCTCGTCGGCTCCTCGCAGCTGCTGAGCCTTGCGTGGCATGTGTGGGAGGTGGAGTTGTTTCTCCTGCGGCTGCTGTTGTTAGGGTTTCTGCGGCCAGGGTACCTGTTTCTGCGACTAGGGTTGCAGTTGATGGGTATGGCAGCTGTTCTTGCTGCTGGGGCTTCTAAGGAACATTCCAAAGGGGCTGCTCAGAAGTCTTCTATGGGGCCTATTCCTTTCCCTGTGGCTGCCCCTTCACTCTTTCCTTGGGGGTGGAAACAGTTGAGGAAATAGAAAACTCTTCGTCTACCCTTTCCAACCAAGCGGTTATTTGCAGATTTAGGGGTTTTTGGCCAAGCCTCCCTGAGCTTCATGCATGGATTTCCAAATGCTGGGAACCTATTATTACTGGTATGGTTCATATCTTCCCTCTGGCTAAGGGTTTTTTCATTGCCAAATTTGACGGTATGGAGGATAGGAATCACATTCTTCGAAGCCATTTTTTTAGCTGGGAGGATTGCTTTGTGCTGATGGTTAAACCCTGGCATGAGGATTTCATACCTTCTTCTGATACCTTTAACCAGATGCCTATCTTGGTTAGGCTTCCAAACCTCCCTCTTCATCTTTGGGTGGATTCTCTTTTGGAGGAGGTGGGTGAGGCTTTGAGAGATTTCCTGATGGTGGATGCCGAATCTACAGACATTCTACATTCTACCTATGCCCGTATTTTGGTGGATATTGATGCTTCTAAGGGCTTACCTGCGGAGATCAAGCTTGTTTCTCCTAAGGGAAGCTGGATCCAGTCTTTGGATTATGAAGGAATCCCCTTTAGATGCAGAAGATGTTTCCAAACTGGTCATATTGCTACCAAATGTGGTTTGGGTAAAACCAGGCGCCCTGTTTTGTGGTGGAACAACACTACATGGTCGAGAAGAGTACCTCTCAGCGGAGTTTTTCTCAAGTTGTTGCTCCAGATTCTACTGTTGTTTCTCCTCTGCTCAATGTGGTAAAGGATATTCCCTTTGCGGAAGCTATTGGTGTCAACCAAGTTGTTGACTCGTCGTGTGTTGAGACTCCTCTTGCTGTCTCCAGCAATGTGCGGGTTTCTGATCGTGCTGGCTCTGATTCACGAGCTGCTGTAGGCTCTACAGATGCTTCTTTGGTTCAGACTGTTGATGCTGTCCTTTCGAGTGTTGCTGCTGTTGCTCCTGATAGGAATGTTGATGCTGTCTCTGGATCAGCTGTCCTGTTTGCTAGTGCTATGGGTTCTGATGTCCCAGTTTCTCCAAGGGGGGAAATGGGGAATAGTGGTGATGCTGTCCCTGTCCCAGCTGTGGATGTTGGTGTGGCCAGCCTTGTTTCTCAGGTTTTTGTGGGCTTTTCTGTTTCTCTTTGGCTTGGCAGAATGCAGCTGAGAAGGTGGCGGATGGATGAACAACAGTTAAAGGAAAGAAATTAAAGTCTTCCAAGCCTTCTTTTGATATGAATTTACGTTCACATAAGGGTGGGCTTAAATGTAAATCTTGACTGCCCTTTGTTGTGGTTTGCTGGTCTGGTCTCTGTTTCATTTTGTGGGAACTATTGTTAGTTCCCTTTGGATTGTTAGGTGGTGCTTCACAGTAGTTTTTTTGTTCTCTTAACTCTCTATCTTTCGCCGTTTTTGTAAAAGGTTTCGAGTCCTGTTTTTACTTAATCAAAACAGAAGTTTAAGGAGTTTCAGGGATAAAATAGTTCTCACTGTTTTAAACTTTCAAGGAATCACAACACGAACAGTATCTAGATACTTCAGAAGTTCAAAGAAAACATAACAGGTAATCCAGAATTATCCCTATCAATACCATATCTCTTCTGAAACATTTCAAAGAGATTGTTTCATTTACCAAAAACCTAAGAATCAATAGCATGTGTTCTCAATTAAATAATAAGTCCAGCATTTCACAACCCTATGAACTGAAAACAGATAAGCAGTGTAACATGATCTCAATGTAAGTTGTAAAAGCAGCACACCATAGAGGCAATAAGGTGTTTATATAATATTATTTGCAAGGAGAAAATATTTCATTGTTCTGTCTCAACCTTTGAAGTTTCCTTTTCAGATTAGCCATCCAGCATTGCACTAAATTTTCAGCTGTTTAAGTTCGTATCAGATTCACAACAATTCATCACATTATTTTTGTATACAGAAACAGACACCCTTCACCTTGGATTTGCATAAAAAAGAATGGAGTAACATCTGTGGCTGATGACTTGTTTTCTATAGCCATTTAAGCTGCTTGTTCATGCTAATATCCACATCTAATCTATAAGGAAGGGCCATCAACTTTTATCTACCATCGAAATTCAGATTCATAGAACTGAGCTTGCTTTTGATGTCCCGCTATATCCTCTCCATAGTAACAGAGGGAGAGAGAGAGAGAGAGAATGCCACTGAAGATATTAATTTTGCCCCTACTATGATCCGATATTTCTCAATTATAATCATTTGCATGACAAACATTGGAATCTCCCAATTGAAGCGTGACATGCAAACTTGAACCTTCAGGTATGCCTAATGGAGCATTAGTACAACATGTATTATCAACTCCAAACAACTCCCAGTCCTTGATCCCACATCTTTCCAAAGCAGAATTTAATCTTTGTTCCTCACTTTTAGAAGGCCAGCTTCCATCTGGAGTGACAAGAACTGCCCCTCTATAAGATTGTCCTGCTGCCTGAGCAGCCCCACCGTAATAGAACAAACCCCAGCTTAAATCATCTGTAGCATCTACAATTCTCCATAACTCTCTTGAGACAACTCCATTATCTAAGACAGTGAATATAAAAGTTCCAGGGATAGCTTCCCTTTTAACCCTGTATTGCCTTCGTCTCCAAACCAACTGCCCATCCAAGGTCTTGACTTGAAATACTGGCTCATACCAAAAAGAGCGCTTTGCTTTACCTCGATAGAAGAGTTGATATTGGCAAGGAAACTGATCATATGCGGGATTTTGGCCAGCTACCACACGCCAACTTGAATTTAATTTCCCTAACCATCCAACAAAAATGTCTTCTGCAACCTCATGGGTCAGAGGACTCCCTCTGAAAAAGGAAAGAGGTTGCACGTTGGGTTTCACTGGGATTTCAGCATTTAAGCCAAGACAGTTGTGTTTCTGTAATACACAGAGAGAAAAGGCTTCGAATTTGGGGCTCTCATATGATGCAATGCAACGATAATTGCATACCTGATCAGTTGGAGCACACTTATTGAGACAAACAAGAGCTTTTCTGCAGTTGGGATCCAGAAGACAATCTATCAATTGAGTACGACAGTTCTTTATCATACAATAGAGGGTTGAGAACCCTTTTGCACGCAAGTTTTGCAATACTGGCACTGGTCTTACATATGAATTGATCAGTAAAAGTAGCGAGAACCAAACGTCATCGCTGTTGTGACGACCCCATGCCTCTTGTACAGTTCTTAGTACTTCAAGGGACTCTTTCATCTCTTTTCCTCGCACCAAAGGGAGAAATTTCTCAATCATGGTCTGATTATTATTTGAGACCTTTAGTCCTCCTAACTTGTTTTGAAGGGTGGGGCAGCAATCAAAGCAGACAATGGTAGGAATCATTTCAGTGTTCTGCGAAACCCAATTGACAGAATTTTGATGCTGGACATTAATTATGATCAAAATATCAGTTTCAGCTAGAACCAGCTTGGCCTCTTTTTCTTGTTTAGTCAAATTACTCTCTGTGAGCACATATAAATTGTATCCTTCGTCTATCCATTTGAGTTTTTCTGCCTGCAATTGAATAACCATCAACATAATTTACACGTTATTTTAGTACTATTTACAGGAAAAACACAGTCTCCAAAATCTAACACTACTTTAGTACTATTTACAGGAAAAACGTAATCTCCAAAAAGTAACACTCAATTTAGGCAGATAGAAGCAGCCCTAAAATGCCCCCATCTATGCATTCTACTATTATTTTCAGCAAACCTACTATTAATACCCTACACTGACGCATTAAATTTAAGCTGAAAAATCAAGCACAATAATGTCCTCATCCACACATTCTACTACTCCCACCTTCAAGAAACCCATAATCTCCTACACTAAACACATTCACTTTAGACAGAAAAACCTGAGCATAATGATGCCCTACCCACACATTTTACAACTAGTCCTTTAAGGAAACCCACAATCTCAAACACTAAAACATTCATTGTAAACAAAAAACATTCTGCACAATAATGCCCCTATCCACATATTCTACTATTCCTGCTTTCAGAAAAATCAAAATCTCTAACATTAAATACATTCATTTTAGCGGAAAAAATAGAGCACCAATGTCTCCATCCACCCATTCTCAGGAAAACCAGAATCGCCTATACTATTTAACGCATTCGCTTAAAGCAGAATAAATACAGTGTTGAGTTAGAATTGAGAGCCGAGTTTAGAGCAGCGTACCGTATGGATCAGAACATCTTCCCACGGGACATTCTTCAATGGACTCGTACTCTCGCCCCCAACAATTGCAACAATCTTTGCCACTGCTTTGGTTGAGAGCATTTCTTGATCATCCACCGTATCTGCCACAGCTGAAATACGTTTGCACTGAAAATTTGTATTGAATTTAATTATGGCTGAGCATGTGCTGAATTTAGAAATGGGCGAGTTTGTGCTGAGCTTCATTACAGGTAAGGTTAAAGTGAAAGAAGAAGAAAAAAATCGTCCCCTTCTTGGACAATCCCTCCCATAATTGAGAAGCTTCAATTGACTCTCTGAAAAACTCCTACAGTTTCTGCAACCAATGTTCAGCTTGGCTTCCATGACAAATTCACCCGTAGTAAGCAGCACCAGTATGTTGGGATTGTCTTCCAACAGTCTCCACTTTCATTATGGAAATGGACACGTTATGAAGCCACGTGGTCTCTGTCTTGACCATACAATAACCATTGTTCTTACTTAGAAGAGGTCAATTTTGTGAGAACTCTTTTCTACCTTGTGCGAACTCATGGTTTAGCTTGTGGAGAGTTTAGGGGTTCTGTTTGTGTCCTCTCGCTTTTCCCACTGTTTGTGGGGGGATAATCTAGCAGTTTCTGCGTCCGTATTATTAACTTTAAAGGTCTAGCAGTTTCTGCGTCCGTATTATTAACTTTAAGGTCTAGCATTAATCTTATTTTTATAAGGGTGATATGGAGGGGGTTTAAGTTTCTATTTTCAAGGAAGAAAAAGTTTCGTGAAGAAGAAAATAAATTGCTACATAATTATTTGGAATCTTCTCCACAATAGGAACCCCTAATTAGTTTAGGGCTGCATATTTTAGTACAAAAAAATGCTGGGCTAGAATTTGCTCCACCGCCTTAGGAAAATTATTTATAAAAAGTTAATTCTTGCCAAAATAAAATTTTATAGGAAAAATTAAATTTGCCAAAATCAAATACAAAAATCTATCAAATATTAAAAAAAAATCTATGAGACTCCCAACTTCCTAAAATTTTGGTTTTCAAACTTTTAAGCTAGTTGCATTAGAAATTCATGGGACCACATGGTTTAAAATATTTTCTAAAAAAATTTTGAGCACCCATGAAAATGTTTAGGAAGCCCCCCTCCATGGGACCCTACCCTAAGCTTCTATTTTCAAGGAAGAAGAGGTCCCATGAAGAAGAAAACATAGTAAGGATTATTTAGAATCTTCTCCACCGAAATAGGAGCCCCTACATTTTAGGGCTACATATTTGAGCAAAAAAATATGGTGGGGAATTTGCCTAGGAAGTTTATACCATGTCTCCATGGGGCTCCTTAAATGAATTATTTAGAATCTTTTCCTATTTTTGTGGAGCACCTATTTTTTGTGGGGAAAATGCGGGGGGGGGGGGGGGGGGGGGGGGGGGCGGGAAATAAGCAACAACTGCTTATTGAAAATAATGACAAGTGGCTTCATAAAATTCTTTCCCTCCTTTATTTTCTACTAAATTTTTCCTCCAGTTTTTACTTCCAATTTTTACAAGCAAATCAATAATAATTTACTAATTTTGCATCCAAATAAACTATTAAAAAATTATATTAAAATAATTAAAGTGGCTGCTTAAAAATAAGGAGCAAAATTAAATTTGCATGGGGCCACCAGCTCCACATTTTACTCCTAAAAATATTGAGCAGTGGCTGCTAGTCTAGATAAGCTAAGCAGCTGCATGGGGCCTTGCTCTTAGTGTCATTTGTCAAACATCTAAAAATTTAAATCCCATCCAAAAAAAAATAGAAAGAAAATCAAGCTTATCTATTTAAGCTTGTTTAAATTTTGAAGCTTAAATTTTTAAGCCAAGTTGCATACTAGATTCATGGGATCACCAAGTTTAAAATATTCCTAAAAACTTTGCCCCCCTCCATGGGACCCCACCCTTTGAATGGTTTTTGTGTGTCTTAATTTTTCTTGTTGTTGGAATAATGTCTTATACAACTTGTAGACATTTAGGTACATGATACGAGAGTATGAATCATAGGCTGAATTTTGGTTAAGAGCCAAGGACTCAGGAATATCCATTTGGCCAAATTCGCTTCGGGCACGATCTCGACCCCATTCTTTATGACGTTAGAGTCTTGCACTTACCAAGACTTGATCCCTAGTGGACAATTAATAATCATTTAACTTCACTAAGAGACTAAGGGCCCATTGACATCTACAATATTTTTCATTGTGAATGGCATTGAAGATAGTTCTACAATTCATTTTCAACGATCTTATAATGAGGTAATGATACTACTACATTCATAGATGTTTTTCTTTTCATAGACATTGTTGATTATATATGTAAATGGTATGAAAATTCTAGTGTAATTGTTTGTTATATTAGTCATATCTCTTCAATTTAGTCATTGATAATCTCATTTAAATATATTTAGGAATCCCACGACATCAAGCTCATTGATCTCTACAGCCTTATTAAGTGTTTTTTTTCTTATTTTCTTTCAAAAACACTCGAACAAGTTTGTTTGTTTTTGAACTGGTCTAATGGATATCTCATGTAAAGCATTTTGTAGTGTTGTCTCGTTAGGCCCACGATTTCAAAGTTCCTAGTCATCCTTTATTCAAGGTACTTGTTTAGGCCTATAGATACCTTTATGGATCTTTTATGAAGAAAATTATCAAGCATATATAGGTCAATTTATCTTTCATGGCTCCAAAATGTTTTATTCTATTCAACCCCGCTAGTGAGTATGTATAATCGTGTGGGTAATAGAATCCCACAACCTCTACTTCTTTATACCTTCTATATAGCCAAGGAAATACATTTTTGTGGACTTCATTTCCATATTATTTCTATTTTCTATATGAATATGACCATCAGTGTCATAACCAAAAACATGAAGAAATGGATAATCAATAAATTTACCTATCCACGCTTCTTCAAGAATTTTATTATCTAGATTTGTAGTGGAAAATCTATCAATCAAGAAATAAGTTGTAGAATAGCCTCACCCCAAAAATTTTACTCCAAACTAGTAGTTCTCAACATGCATCTAGCTCGCTCTGTAACTGTATGATTTGTGCATTCACCAATACCATTTAGTTTTGATGTTCTAACAACCATAAATTTCCTTGTAATTCCATGCTCATTACAAAATTGGTTAAACTCTTAGAAACAAAATTCACCTATGTTATCTATTCTCTAATATTTTATAGTCTCACCCTTCAGGTCTCTACTAGAGCTTTAAACTTTTAAAAATAAGAAAACACTTTGTATTTCTTCTTGAGAAGATAAACCCACCTCTTACGAGAATAGTAATCTATAAAGGAAACAAAGTATGATGAGCCTCTAATATATTTCACATAAGCTTCCCAAGTATCTGAATGAAATAATTATAAAACAAATTTACTTCTTGTACTACTATAAAAACTCAATCTATTCTACTTTCCAAATAAACAATGTTGACGAAAATTTAAATATCTAGATTTGACATTTGGGGAATTTTTTTATCTAGTAGTACATTAACCGCACTCACTCATAATGCCTAGTCATTGATGTCAGGTTTATACTAAGTCCATAACTACATCATATACTTTTGTTACCTCTCTATTGGTAGTGTCTCCAACCAACCTATAGAAATTACTAACTTGTCTCCCTCTAGCACAAGACACACTTCCTTTGTTACCTTGAGACAACTATTTTCTCTATTGAATTGATAACCTTGTTCATTAAAAAATCCAAGAGAATACCTTTAGTGTGGGGTGCCTTTATAAATTGTCTTTGATGTAGTAGAGGACTACCACTAGCATCCCTACAACCCTCGACCTTCAAGCCTTTTAGCCTAAAGTTTGGTCGTTTGAACAACTTCACCTTGCACAAACCTAAGAAACTATTGTGGTACTTGTAGATATCATCTGCCGTAGTTGCACTAATGATGGAGTTCATGTAATAAAGGGTGCACCACACTCTCCAAACTCGAGTCACAATAACTTCTCTCCCCGATGGGTTCACGCATCGGGTCACCACATGTGAACATCACGCATCTCTCAACTGGATTCGATGATAATTTTCAAGAAATTCCTTGTTAGGATTAGGTAATATTGAGAGGGGGGCGAATCAGTATTACAAAACTTTAAATTCAAACTTAATAACTTCCAACTTAACCATACAATAACTGAAATGAAAAGAACATACACATAAAGTAGATAACTCATAACACCATGATATGTTCACGAGGAAACCTTGGCCAAGGGAAAACCCTAGTGGGGATGATACCCACAAATAATGCACTAGGAGTATAGTGTCCCTATTAGAAGACCTAGCGATGTTAGGAGATGAATATTATATTTAGTACATATCCATGTTAAAGGATCGAGACCCTGTTAGGGGTATACAATGAGCACACTACTCTTACAAAGCAATATTGTTCAGTTACAATGATTAATAAAAATGAACAATACAAGAATCTATTATGCTTAAGTAGTTTCAATTATAGTTTGCATAAACTCTTATTTGATCATGGCATCACAACGAATCTATGCATTCCATCCATATCTTCGCATCATAAAATAACTCTACTTATATACTCGATCTCAAAAAGTTCTTCCAGTCGGCTCACAAGAACATCACAAAATGTGTCCAACACTTAACCAATTATCAAATCCATATTCGACGATTATACTCTAACAAAATTAGGGTAGGAACCAATCCAAATCCAAGGTAGCACTTTTGTATTCTTCAAATTACTTTCTTAAACATCATGACCATTCAACTGCTCTGTTACGCTACTATATTGTCTTCGCATGACTTCAACAGACTGTAACTCTCAAGGATGAACTCCAAAAAACAAGTGACCTTAACTGAAGGTCTACTATATCCCAAAATGTCCCCCTCTAAGTTTTCATAACATAGTTCTCCATATACTGTGCTCGTTGACTAAAACTGTGTGACTGTACCTAGTTAATTGCTTCCTAGACTTAGTCATTTTTACAAAACTGAATCTCCAAAATTGTGTTATACTTCGAGCGGTCATGCCAATGAGTAGTGTTTCCATAAATCACAACCTATAAATAATGATAATCATGCCACTTGCCAACACTCCTTCCATTTTGACATGTGTCCTAGTTTTGATCATGGGATGACAATGTTCTCCTTTTGATGACGCACCTCAAGGAACTTTTTTAGTTCTAAAAGGCGCACCACCTTTTTAGTTTGTTGTTGTCGTTGCAGATGGATTTTTCAGGAGTACCTCCTCTACTCGCACCGAGTTGACAAAAGAATTTTCTAGTCACGTTTACGAGGTCCATCTCCAAGGATTTTTTCTATATAAAGCTTGTTAAAAAAATATCTTTAGAGTTCTGCCAAAGCCTCTTTAGGGAGGAGTAAATATAAAAGTTTGTGGTTTGCTAATCTTGGAGACCACTCAAAATAGCTATTGTATCATTCTTCTACCATAGTTTATATTCATATAATTAAAAGGAGAGGATGTATTAGACAATGCCTTGCTTTCTTTTACTCTATGTCTTTCTCTGATTTTGTGAATAATCCTAAGCTCTCTATCATTTTAGGGGGGCATAGTTATCATCTGTTACTTTTTGGGATTTTATAATTTCATCATAGATTGCAATCGATTGAATCATTTTTAATACTCTTTCAACCCTTGTAATCTAAGTTATAATATGCCATCTTAGCGAGCAACATTCTCTTGGATAGTTATTTTTAATAGACTTAGGAACAACTCTTGTGAGCCTTAAACTAGGCTTTCTTATAAGGAGATACAGATGCATTGCACTATGTCTATCTGACTTTTGCATCTTGTTCCTCCCTCATTATGAGGATTCTATAGTTTTTATGCCTAAGAGTGAGGGGTTCCTAGTTTTCTGTTGCCTCTGGGGAGACTCAAGGAAGTTGTGTAATTTTTGGCGAATCACCTGCAATCAGTCATTTTTCATTTTCCTCTCTCTACCCTCAAAAAAGAAAAATAAGAAGAGTCAGATTATAAAATCTTGGAGGTTTGTCTACATAGCACATAAGGTCCCCCATATGAAAAGCTTCACGACTTTCCTTATTTAGGCTCGGGCCTATTAGGGATCAACAAGTTTTTGGCATGCTCAGTGGGATTGATTTGCAAAGCTAATGACCTGGTACAGTCCTCAACTATTCATCCTTAAAGAGGCAAATTCCAAGCACCATGCGACTCAATAATTTTAGGATTTATGATGTCTCTCCTGCCATGCTCATGCACCTGCATCCTTGGGAGACCTCATGCTTGTGTCAAAAGCATCATCTTGAGATACTACGGTTCTTCCCACTACTTCAACTTGGAGGGATACTTCGCCCACCACATATTTCCCTCTTCATTCCACAGGATCAAAAACCCTTTAAGTAGTTATTTTCTATACCATGCTAAAAATTCCCCAAAATTTCCTTCATATCAACCTTTTTGCAGCTGGTTATGAGTGTTTCTATGTCGTTCAAACCCCTTCCAAACCTGCACATCATTCTTGGAAGCCCGTGAATGCTAACTAGCAACCACCAGTGGCTTACCATATTCCCACCAACAATCCCATTCCCTAGCCCAATATCAAAATGAAAGAGGCTTGGAAAACATTACTGTAAGGGACATAATTTTGAATTTACAACAGCAGTTGAGGGCTATTAAGGAAGAGCGAGAACATCGTTGGAAACTGGAATGGATTTCTTAACAGGATATATGTTCCATAGGCAATAATTGACAAGGGTCCAAAAGAAATAGTTGGAGCAACTCCTTGCAGTGCAAGTTTCTACAACAGAAGAGGACAAGGGAAAAGACGAGGAAGAGGTGGAAATTGAAGTGGAGCTCAAGCGGAAAGAGTAGCCATGAGTGGATATTGAGAATTTAGTACCCTAACAAACCTCTCTACAAGTGGATAATAATGGAGAAATCAAGGCTCTCTTATGTGAGGATCTCCCTTCTGTTACTAGTACGGAGTAGGAGGAGAATATCTCAAGGAAGTCCCCATATTTGATGATGGTAAGAATAGTGTCCATTAGATTATTCCATAGCCTTCACCTCCTTATGGTCTGGAGGAGTTCATAAAGAGTATTAATGAGGAAGACAACTTCATGGACAGATTTGATTAAATTTGCTCGTCCATTGACTTTGAATTGAAAGCTCCTAAATTTGAAGGCCATTAGGATCATCACCTGGATGAAGCATCTATGTCATCAGACAAGCCTTCAACATCATCACCCACAAGATAGTAGAGCACTAGGCCCACAGATCCATCAAAAAGATGTCTCATTGGTCATATATCCCAGAACTACGAGTTTCCCCTGATCATACTTATCTCTGAGCATGAAGGTAAAAATCAAATAGGGAAAGAAAATATTTCCCAAGAAAGAAACACCCAAAGGTGTGGAATCTTTTGGGTCCTCGACATTTGGAAAGCATGCTAACAACTGACAACATGCCTTTGTTTCTTGTTCTCCTAGCTAGTTCTACACAAGAATAAAGAACATCAAAAGCTAGTGAGGAAAGGAAGCTACTTCAATAACCTAGTCAATGGTTTTGTTGAGTATTCTCATTGACTGGTTACTTTAGGATTAGAGTAGGGTAGGGTAGTTGTTGTTAATTTTTAAGAAGTGTTTTTGCACATGTTGCATTATCCTTAAGGGGATGCACATTATAATTTCCCTTAAAAGTGATTGCACAGGTTCATCATGTCTCCTCTCATTTTTTGAGGTGGGTCTTCCTTGTTTTGTGAATCCTTTCCCAACAGATAAGGTACTTGTTTGCAAAACTGAAGATTCATAGGTTTCATCCTAGCAGGTTTAGATCCCCTATGAGTCACCATTTTTTGTATATATCATCTAGCGCATCTACACGAATGACGGATTTCATGGAATAAAGGGTGCACCACACTCTCTAGACTTGGGTCGCAATAACTTCTCTCCCTGATGGGTTCATGCATCATGTCTCCATGTGTCAACATTGTGCATCTCCCTGTAATAGTCTAAAATTGGTCTAGCAAACCCATAGCCCCTATTTTGATTAATTGGCTTTAAAAAATCTAAATCAAAGGCATTTATCACTAGAACCTAATTATGGGAACATTTAATCAAACTTGCTTGCATAATTAATTTAACTTTTTGAATCAAACTCTCAATAAAGGCTCAAATCATTTAATTGCTTAACTATAGAATTTAATTAAAAGTCTCAAAACTTCTAATTAAATGAACTCATTCACACATCCTCACACGTGTGAGCACACAAAATTCAAATAAAAGAAATTGAAAGGGGATAATTACCAAATTTTTCTCATTCTCCCCTAAACAAGCACAAGGTTGACCAATCAATGGTCTTTCACCTGGATCAAGCCCACGTGGATTGAAGGGAAATGTATCTCAATCGCCCTCTAGGGATCGATCTTGGCTGTCCATTTTGAGGAATTTCCTATAAAAGGAATAGCTCTCCTTGCTCAAAGGGAGGAAATTTGGAGAAGTAAAGTTATACTATTATTTTAGTTCTAGGTTTTAATCATGTTCTAGCCTCCATTTTCATTGTAGCTTAGTTTGATGCATTTAGTTCTAACCTGAATTTCTAGTTTCAATTTTTTAGTTTATATTTGCATTCTTGCTTAAGTTGATTCATGGTTAATATGCACTTAGATTAGTTTTCTCATGCATATCATTTCCATGATCTTGAGGGAAAAGTATGCAAGTTCATGCATCATGCCCATATTTTAAATCTTCTGATTTGGAGTCGTCTAGTCACTGATTCTAAATGCCAACCTGATGAGCATCCTCCAAGAATCAAACTCGCTTCAACTAGGAAGCAATAAGCCACATTCAAGGGTAGGTATATCCTGTTACATTTTTATTTAATAATTTATAACTCCCTTGTGCTAATGGTTTATTGAGTGTTTGGGGTTTCAGGTTGAAGCCCACATTTACCACACACACTCCTAACCAGCTTTGACAACAATTTTCTTACAAACTCCTTCCATTTTGATGCATGTCCTAGTTTTGATCATGGGACAACAATACTTCCCCATTTGACAGTGCACCTTGAGGCACTTTTTGAGTTCTAAAAAGGCACGCCACCTTTTTAGTATGTTATCACCATTGCAAATGGATATTTAGGAGTACCTCCTCAGCATGTGTCGAACTAAAAAAAGACTTTTCCAATCACATTTATGAGGTCCATCTCCTGGGAATTTCCTTTATAAATCCTAAGGGTACGCTGTTAAATTTTTTTATCTTTAGAGTTCTATTAGAGCCTCTTTAGGGAGGAGTTATTGTAAGAGTCTATGGTTCAATAATCTTTGGGAACACTCACAATAGCTATTGCATCATTCTTCGACCCTAGCCGGTATTTAGATAATCAAATGGAGAGTATGTATTGGACTATGACTTTCTTGCTTTTACTTTGTGTCTTTATCTGATTTTGTGAATAATCCTAAGCTCTGTGTCATTCTAGGGGGACATAGCTATCATATGTTACTTTTTGGGCTTTTATAATTTCATCATAGATTTCAATCAGTTGAATCATCTTTAATACTCTTTCAACCCTTTTAATTTGAGTTATACTATGCCATCTTAGTGAGAAACATTCTCTTGGGTAGTTGTTTTTGGTAGACTTAGGAACAACTCTTACGGGCCTTAAACTGGGATTTCTTATAAGGAGATACAAACATATTGCACTATGTCTATATGATTTGTGTACCTTGTCCCTCCTTTATTATGAGGATTGTATGGTTTATGTGACTAAGGGTGAGGGGTTCCTAGTTTTATGTTGCCTTTGGGAGGGAATCAAGTAAGTTGTGGAATTTCTTACAAATCGCCTACAAGCAGTCATTTCTTGTTTTCCTCTCTCTACCCTCCAAAAAGAAAAACAAGAAGATTCAAATTATAAAATCCTGGAGGTCTCTGATCTCTATAGCGCATAAGGTTCCCCAGATGCAAAGCTTCCTGACTACTCTTGTTTATGTCTGGGCCTATTAGGGATCAACAATACTCCATGTCGACTATTTATCATTACTAGAATAACACAGTCACCTACCCACTCCCAACTATTTGTCAATGTTGGAATAACACTAGAATTGACTTCATATTCCAACAACTTTAAAACTTTCCCTTAAATTGGTACCTATTTCAACCAACCCCGAAAAGTATGAAACTTCACCAATGCATCTATATCACCTACAAAATTTAGAATTTAAGTCATTTCCTTAACTTGGTGCCAAGTTAAGCACCATCCCAACACTTTGATCTTGACATCCCAATGTCTTGTTTCTATAAGATTACTCCTTCACATCTCTTATAGCATGACTTCCCTATCACCCTTGATTCCCCAATTTTTAGGTGCTCCAATCCTTAGCATGTAACATATGTTACCTCCAACCCCTTAAAGTTTTAAACCTTGTAAAAAAATTTACAAAAATTGTTAAAAGAGGATGAGAAAGTATTTCAATATTTTTAATGGTATGTGAACTCATTGAAATAAATTGTACAATCCTAAAATTCCAAATAGGTGTTAGAGTTTCTTCAAAGGCATCGAAATAAAGGGAAATCAAAATCCTTTAATTAGAGGTTGATATTTCAAATGGTTCAGGAACGATAAAAAATATTGTAGTTACAATTTCACCAAAATTGGATGCAATAATGTTTGTCCATGTTTGGTAGCATTTTCAAATGGTTCAACTATCAAGTTACCAAAAAGGCAAAATATAAAAATACAAGAGGGAAAGTAAAGGATGTTTAATCATTGATAGTAAACAAAGGTTCAAAGGTTCAAAGTTGTGTGGTAGATGCCAAGAATAAAGTCAATCCTATTTAAACTATTTGAACTTTTGAGCACCAAAAAAATGAAATGGAATGTTTCTCCTCTAGCCACTCCCACCTATTCTCCCAAATGATTTGACACCATTAATGGATCTTGGTGTCTTGCAACCAAAACATTTGACACATTGGTGAATTTTTTTTTTGTTCATCATAGATACGACCATCTCATTTTAATGCATTAGTTATTTTTGGACATGGTTTTGGTTATTGATAATGCTAAGTACAACATTTATAACAATTTAATAGACCTTGGCTTGAGGAACACATTGTGATGACTATGTCTATTTATCCTCTCATCTCAACCATTTATTTTGGGTAGGAATGATTACATACCCTCAATTTAGTGATGTTAATAATGTTAGGGAATGCATGTTTTTTGCATTAGGCATAGTTGCATATGCTGCATAAATTAAGATTAGCTTATTCTATGTGGGATCCAATTTGTACATTGTGCATATCATGCACTTCTAGTTTACATATCTAGCTCTAGTTTGCTATTTTTAGCTTGAGTTAGCTTTTGAATATTTTTAGTACTATTATTTTCTATAAAGTAAGTCATTCATTCATTGTAATTGTATCCTAATCCATTATTGTGCAAACAATACAAAGTTTTAGGGTTTTTATAGAGCATATCTTAATTTGATCTCTTTTGTGTTATATTTTTTTTATTAAAGTCGAGAGAAAATAAGGGTTCTCTCACGACCAAGATACAAAGGTAGAAAAAGCCACAAGTGACCACTTACAACATAGAGGCCAAAAAAACCATTAACAACACTCAACCAAAAAGTTGATAAGAGAATAAGAGGTCACTACTGGCCTTGTACAATAGAATGACCCAAAAGGCCATTAACAATGCTCAACCCAAAGCCTTATTACAAAGAAAGAGACCACAATGGGCCACATACAACATAATGGCCAAAAGGGCCATTAACAATGCGCTCAACCCAAAGCCTTATTACAAAGAAAGAGACCGCAATGGGCCACATACAACATAATGGCCAAAAGGGCCATTAACAATGCACTGACAAGGGCTACTTTCAGAGCAATAAACAATAGCAAGAAAATCACAAGAGTGGGGCAGCCTTACAATGGGGGCATTGAAAAACTCCCCAAGCCTTCACATTGGGCATTAAAAGGGTCCCCAAAGTCATCCAAAAGAAAACAATTGCAACACCCCAATAGACAGACTACATATCATCTATGAATATCTTTTCCACCTCAATAGAAAAGGAGCCCACCTCTATAGTAGCATAAAAGAAAGATCTCATCTAACTGGAGAGTCACCCATGGATCCATTCCACGACCAAGATGCCACCAATAAGAGGAGACCACCTAGAGTTACAATCCACCTCATTCAAAAATCATGTCCCTACCTCCATAGGGGGCACTTCCACCTCCATAGGAACCACAAAAGAGGATGAAGAGAATCAAAAGAGCCAAAATCTCACCATGGCCATTAGAAATCACCCCACCTTAGTAGGAGTAGACTTAATCTTCAAAGAAGTCCCAACTAAAGGATCCCAAAAATAAGTAATAGAGGCCCACTTATGAGAAAGTAGCAAACAATTCTCGAATAGGGTTAAGCATAGCCACAAAACCTGCACCAATCCTTAAAAAGAAAGAACCATTGGCTAGAGTGATACCTTGAAAACTAGCGGAAATCAAATTGCCATCAGAAAAATCAAGACTACTATCCATACAAACTAAAATGGATAGTCTAACTAAGAAGACAAAAAGCAACCCGACAATGTTAGCATCTTCAATAGTAGTCCATCCAAAAAGGGCATAAATCCTATCACCGAAATCTGGTACAAGCCCCATTTTTTGACTCATCAAAAAGAATAAAACAACTAGCACATGGGGATACAAGATCCCATCCAGAACATTCACTAGTAGCATCCAACAGGGCCCAACAGGTCTCGTGTAGAATATGCCACTACCGTAGCCTATCACACCATTGGTTAACATAGGAACATGATTTTCACTAGCATAAAAGGTGTCAATGAGATGAGAGAACTGGGAAGAGGGCATCAAAACCTATCCCTTGCCACAAATATCCTCCTTACCAATTAAAGAACCCAAACATCTATAATAACAAGTAGAGCCAACTATAAAGTGGAGGCACCACATGTAGAAAAGGCATCAACAATGAAATCATAATCCTCTTTCCTTCCCATCACTATGGAATAAAAAGAAGACAAAGCACCAAGAAAACATTGAGAGAAACACCTAGCCATAGTTTGTAGAAAATAAAAATCCATCACAAAACCTAGAGGGTCCAAAACACTAACTAGACCTAGTTGGAAGCCACAAGTAGAGCCCAAGCATAAGAGGTTCAAGGAGTCTCTCCATTCAATACCAATATGGAACTCACAACAAAGAGCTTAGGCCTTTGGTACCCTCATGAAACTAATCCAAAATAGAAATAGGGGAAACACTCCCAGGCAAGTCAACAGTAGAGGAAGGGTCCTAAAATCCTCAGAGGAATCAACACCAGCAACCTCCTCTTGCACAAAAGACGCAACCTATCTAGGCAAAAACATACACCCTACGAATAGGGTAACACTGATAGCTAAAGGAACACTAGAAAGGAGGTGAAAAAAAATAATAGGGAGTCCCAAAGGCAAACCACCATCAACTACAAAAGGATGCAAAACATCCTCTCTCAAACCCAAGATAGGGCACCACATGTTAAGGAGCAAGCATCGCAAGGCCCAAAGGAAAATTGTCCACAAAGGGGCCACACCACCAAACAGATTAACAAAATGAACAACCCTATACCCATGGACAAAAAAATCATCCACATCCATAAAATAAGAGGATCCATCAGTGAAGACAACAACTAGAAACAAAATTCTAAAAACAAAGAACACATTCATATGAACAATCCAACCCTTGCAAGGAGAGAGAGGACCCAAGCCAAAATCATATGCTCCAAAACTAAAACTATTACCAGAAATTAGTCATTCTCATACAAGAAATCCAAGGAATATTAGTCACTCACAAAGCCATAAGAATATTCTTTATTTCCAAACCAAGTCAGCTACTTCATCCAAGGAGTCCATAGACATAAAGTTGTGCACTGAACTACCTTCTGCAAAGAGAAAACCACCAACAAAGACAACCAAGGAACCATGTAACCTTCTAGGGTGGAAACATAGGAGACCACACCATCAAGATGACACTCGTACATAGGAAATAAATCACACATGAGGGTGCAACCACGTATGACAGAGGTCTAGATCTTGACTAGCAATAAGGGCCAAATGACAATCCATGAACTAGAAACCCCACAAATAAAATGAGAGTAGATCCAACATAACATGTAGATAAACAAGGTAAATGTAGGATTTGAAAGATACAAATCCACAGAACACCAAGAATACATGCATGCAAATAACCTATTAGAAGAGAGAATCAGAAAGAAGCAAAAGGCAGAACTCAGAAGTTACTCAAAAATGAGAGCAAAATTATGATCTGAGTTAATTGAAAAAATAATTTACAAGGTTCAACCTATAAAGGTGAACAAAACCCTAAAGCCTAAAAAAGCTAGGTTGCACATTATAATTAATAAAGATATTAATTATAATGCACCTAAGAGATAGCTTAAGAAAACAGAGTAATAAATAACTTAATTATTTAAACCGAAGTGATTTAATTAATAAGTGTAAAATATAATTACTCTAACACCCCCCCTTAAGCGAAGCTCAGGAGGTAAGCTGACCTAGCACAACTATGAAAGTAGGAAATGGGTCCCGGCAACAAGGCCTGATCAAGTACCCAATACAAGGAAATCTCTGTAAACCGGAGACAAAGGAGAAAACCCAGTGGGAAAAATTCCTCTCCAAAAAGAGATATAAAAGCAAGCAAAAGACAAAAAATGACTTCAAGAGACTCTCTCAAAGCCATAAGTACAATGCATGCTGCCAACCCCCCCGTGAGAGAGGGTCAAGGCTCCAAAGCCCCCTAGAATGAAAGAACCCCTGGATCAATGAACAAACCACCATGATGCCAATACAAAGGAGTGAAAGGAAGTGAGCACTGAAGAGGTAACCTCGAAAGATGAGGTGTCACTGGAAGGCCGAGCTGATGCTCAAAGGAGTAGACACGAGGATCCTGAAAGGGAACCCCCAATGTAGGTGGTATGACAGGTGTG
>MU226453.1:1400227-1434490 GCA_018584345.1 Thuja plicata
TTGTGCCAAACAAGGTGGAAAACTTGTCCCACATATCCCTGGGTGTGGTCAGACCATCCAGGTGGAACAACAACCCATCTGAAATATTCATGGAAATGAGGCCCATTGCCTCATCCATCCTATTTCTGCACATAAGAGCCTCATAAGGCCTCTGTAGAAATGGCTGAGCCACATCGAGGCATGACCATAGCCCTTTTGCCATAAGCAATCTGGTCATTTGCCCTTTCCAAGTGTGATAGTTGTGAGGTGTAAGGCGAGCGATAGAAGAGTCTGCCATTGAGAGAAGGTAGACAAAAGTAGAAGGGTCTCTTTGAAATAAATGATAGAAATAGAATTTTCACCCCCCACAAAGTATTATACTATCTCCCGTACACTTCAAATAAGTATGTAAGCAAAAAAAACAAGAAAAAAACCTAATTTTCAGATGCCTCCACTTTGATGCCCAAAAAAACTGATCAAACGACAAAATTTGAAAATAAAACCAGCATGGTTGGATTAGGTTTGAAAAGAGCTTTCCAACAATATATCACACTTTGATTTTCGATACCGTATGCAAAAATTTCTCAAAAATGGGTGCCAGTTTTCCAGTGGCACGGATTTTGAAAATGCCAAAAATTTGAAATTTTTTGAAAAAAACCCTTGCGACACTGAAAACTGCCCACTAAGTAGTCAAAACCACCTATGTAGAAAAAAAACACCTTCGTACCTTTTGTGCTCAAATCTCAGTGTCTCGCGCCTTGAAAAGCGTGCCAGGTTCGTACGACCCTCTTTCCATAAAAAATTGCCATAGCTTGCTCCGGTACCCAAAGGTGGTCAAATTTTATATCAAAATTTGTTTGAACAATCCTCTGAATCCATTGCTGAGGTCAGTTTCAGCCCAAAATGCATCCAATAAAAAAATTTCCCCAGATCCAATAAAAAAATTCTTCAAAAACTTGAAACCCTTAACCTCAAAACCTACTTCAAAAACACCAGAACGGGCAGCAGCAGGGTAGCTCTGATACCATGTAGGATTTGAAAGATACAAATCCACAGAATGCCAAGAATACCTGCATGCAAATAACCTATTACAGGAGAGAAGCAGAAAGAAGCAAAAGGCAGAACTCAGAAGTTACTAAAAATGAGAGCAAAATTATGATCCGAGTTAATTGAAAAAATGATTTACAAGGTTCAACCTATAAAGGTGAACAAAACCCTAAAGCCTAAAAAAGATAGGTTGCACATTATAATTAATAAAGATATTAATTATAATGCACCTAAGAGATAGCTTAAGAAAATCGAGTAATAAATAACTTAATTAATTAAACCGAAGTGATTTAATTAATAAGTGTAAAATATAATTACTCTAACAATAAAATCATTCAACAACAAAGAAACATACATTTTCAAAGGCTTCTTCATCTACCTCATCATCCTTGTCACCCCCATCTGCAGCTCCATTTGAATTTCTGTCTTCACTCCCTTTCTCGCTCATGCGCTCCATTGTTCAACATTTTTCTCTTGATAAATATTTTTTGATTGCAGATGATTCTTGGCTCTTGTGGTTGTTTCACCAACTCCTACATGTTATCAAAGAAATTTGACAAGTTCTTCTCTGCATGCTTGAGGGATCCAACCTTGGGTGAATGTTTTTCACAATGAGAGTTGACCAGTTTGACTGCTAAGCCATAAAGAGAAACAATTGGTGTTTTTACTTATAGCATGAGCATACGATATCAAAATTGCACAAATGAGATATCATTGGAAAGATGATTTCAACACTGATTTATTTATGGTGGTAGATTGGTCATATTCTACACCAATTTTTAATACTATGACTCTAAAGTAAACCTTCTATTTTGCACTTTCAAGGCCATAACTTGAGTAAATAAAGTCCATTTTTTTAATTTTGCACATCATTGGAAATCTCTTGGTGGCTTCTCTCTCTAATACTGTGACTCTAAAGTAAACCTTCTATTTTTCACTTTCAAGGCCATAAATTGAGTAAATAAAGTCCATTTTTTTATCGCACATCATTGGAAATCTCTTGGTGGCCTCACTCTGTGTGTGTGTGTGTGTGTGTGTGTGTATATATATATATAAGGTCCTTATTTGCATATATTTGATCAGGTACTCAAATATCTCAATCTTTTCTTTTTAAACTCTTTTTTCAAAAATGTGCAAATCAAATAGTTTTTTTTGTGATTCAAGTGGATTTTTTGGTATTGAGAGGATCTATATTGCTTTTCTAGTCCATTTGAGTACTATTTTTTTTATTATTTATCATGGATTCACATCATATTGCACCCTTTACTCCATTCAAATACTTTGGTTGGAAAATGAAAATGGAGATACAACTAAAGCATTTGGGGCTATACAGAGTGACCATGGGATTAGAGCATGAGCCTCCAGGTGTTTTTGAGAAGAGAAAATGGTTTAATAGGCATGATGAGGCTTTTGGGACATTATGCGTGTCTATTTCTCAGGATATTCTCTTTTATATTGACTGTTGCACCACACTCAATTAGATTTGAGCTACATTGGAGAACTTGTTTGGGAAGCAAGATACATTGAGGGAGTTTCAATTGGATAATGAGCTTATTGGATTGAATCCTAATGTTTTTGGCAGCACCAAGACTACTTTACAAAACTCAAATATCTTAGATTACAATTTAAGCAGTGTGGCATTGAGAAGGAGGACTCTCGGTTGATTCTCTCTAGCCTTTCCAAGCATGGTCCTAATTATTCAATTTTTGTTTCCACATTTTATGCCACCAGAGATGCACTTGGTACTCAATACACCATGCCTTCACTTGATGAGTTTTAGTCTTAAATCACACAAGATTAAACCAAGTTGGTTTATATGGGAAGATTAATATCTTTCAATCATCAAGCTCTTTTTTCTTCCTGGGGTTCTACAGATCAAAAAGATTCACATGAAAAAGGAAAGAAACATAAATACAAGGATTCCAAGACACATGAGTATCCCAAGGACACATAATCACATAATTATTTGGATTTTTCTTCCTCTTCCAAGAGTTCGTCATTAAAGAAGGATAGTACAAAGTGTGTACATTGCACTAAGCTAGGACATGATGAACATAGATGTTAAGAAAGGAAGATTGATGAATTGATGCATCTTATAAAAAAGCACAATATTCAGTCACATTCATCACATGCATCCTCTTATAATATCTCGAGACCTACATATTATGGTTCATCTTCTATGGAACATGGTGAAGAGAATATGAAAGGACATGCTCTCTTTGCAATATATACACACATTCATTCCAGTAGATGGTATTTTTGATCCAGAAGCATCACATCATATGGCATCTTCAAAGTGTATGTTCTCTTTCTTTTATCATCATCCTTTTCCACATATTTTGATGGGTCATGACACCTACATGAGTGTTACTGGGATTTTTTATATTAAGGATGATGATGGGACATTCAATGATGTACTTTGTGTCCATTCACTATCTTCAAACATCCTTTCCATCTACCAAATTACTCACAAAGGGAAAGGCAAGACAATTGAGTTCACCCCTAATTCAGTGCTTATCCCCTAATTCAGTGCTTATCAACAATCAACATAGTGGAAAGATTATTTTGGTTGGTAGCATTGATCATGCATCATGTCTCTATGATTTATCTTAGTTTTCTCTCATTAATCATGTAGTTCCATTGACTGGTCCTACCTCTCATGCATCAGGAGTGGATCAAATATTTGAGGAGAGGTTTAGACACTTGAACCTATGTGTACTTAAATAATTCATAATGGTTCCTGAGACTTTTTAATCCTCCCGCTTCCTCAGAGTTTAGTTTAGTTCAATGAGATATTTTTTCCCTTCTAATTTCAAGAGATTGGGATAAGTATTTTCTAGATATCACAACATTTTTTTATACTTCACACACTCTAGACATTATAGTAGTGTTTGATACATCACACACTCCAAACTTTGGGTACATGAATAAGGATATTTAGTTCTACCTTGATGATAGTTTGAGCATTTATGTCATCTCATCTTCTGTGCCTTCAGAGATTTCTCATCAAACATCTACATTATTGTTTGGATCATCTTCAATTGATATGGCATCTTTTGATTCAGAGGCAGTTGAGTAGTCTTTAGTAGCACACTTCATGAGACATTTCGTTCCTTCTCATTTCATGCAATCTCTTTAATCTTGACCATTTTATTTGTTTCTTCCAAAGGGGGTGAACATGGGTTTCCACTATAAACCTTCATCATCATTCATCCTTGATCATTTATATTTGGCAGTGAAGCTTCTCTCTTATGGGGGGATACATTGTCTCTTCTCTCTCTTATTGGGAGGATATACATTGTAATTATATGATTGATTCGGTAATTGGGGGACACTTTGATTCCTTTAACTGAGTCACATATAGTACCTTATTTTTGCATTATATCTATTGCTTTTGTAGAGGGGTTTTTTATCATTTGGTTTTTCTCCTTTTATCCGTTTAGAGAGACCTATGTGGTTTGAGTTGTATTTCTTTGCACTGGTTTGTAAATGAGGACCTAATTAGGCCTTAGTCACCAAGAATCATACATGCTAGCTTATTGCATTCATCATTAGCTTTTCTTTCTCCCTAAGTTTCACTTAAGGGGGGTGTTAGTCTACATATTTATTGCATTAGGCATAGTTTCATATGTTGCATAAATTAATTATGCACATGCTCAATAATATTATATTATCATGAATACTCTTATGCTAATTTGAGCACATGTTTGCACATGCATGCCTAGGTTAAGCTCATTTAGTTGAGCCTAATTTAGGTTAGCTTAGTCTGATTGGGCTCTAGTTTGCACATTGTACATATCATGCACTTCTAGTTTGCATTTCTAGCTCTAGTTTGTTATTTTTAGCTTGAGTTAGCTTTTCGATATTTTTAGTACTATTGTTTTCAATAAAGAAAGTCATTCATTCATTGTACTTGTATCTCAATCCACTATTGTGCAAAGAATACAAAATTCTAGGGTTTTTATAAAGCATATTATATTTGCTTTATCTCTTTTGTGTGATAGATGTTAACAATGATATGAGTGAGGACTTTGCCTTGTTACTATAAAATAGGTTTTTTATGGGTTCTTTCCTATATTATATATAGGATAGAAAGTAAAGAATATAAGATAAATAGAAGAGAAAACTTTTAGGTAATATATTTGGTTTTATTTTAAAGTAAAAAAATTATGCTTAAGCCTTGTATAAAAGGGTCAATATTTCTTCCTTTGTGTCTATTATAATCTATATTTTTTGAGTTTGAGTTGTATTCTCAAATTTTAGTCTCTTTTGACTTGTTTCAAGTTTTTTGTAGACATTTTACACCTCTTGTAGTTGTATTGTCTTTATATTTTACCTCTTAATAGTGTTTAAATGGAGTTGTGTGATCTAGTGTCAATTTTGAAGATTATATTGTGATTTAAAGTAGCTTGGAGGGTATTATACATATTGGTGCACTACTGTCATTTCATTTTTAAACATCTATTTTCATCTTTTCATCTTAATCACCAACTTAAAATTTGGATTACATCCTCGAGAGTGAATTGAAGCTAGTTCAAAGGAAACAAACCCTCTCTGGAGAATTATCTCTATCTTGCAACTCCTATAGTGAAGGATAACTAAATGCTAATTGAGACAAATTTTGAAACTTATAAGGTGAAACCTTAAGGTTTTAGCAAGTGATCTAGGAGCACATAGGTCTATAAATGATCCAACATCAACCAAAAAAAATTCAATTTTTTTTTCAATTTTGTTGGTTGTTAATATTTTTCCTTAGCAATATTTTTCAACTTGGTTTGTTAAGTTAAAATAGTCACCTTATAAACGAGAATAGAGGGTATCTAGAGTTAAATTTTGGTAAATTTTGAAGTCTTTTTTAAAAAGAGAATTTAGGCAAAATCAAAAGTTTGTAAACTACTTAGTTCTCAGAAGGACAAGTATAATGAAAGTTCAATTTCCTAAAACAAAAGGGAGAAGGAAAGTTAGAAATTTTGTGATTTTGGAAAAAAATAGTTCACAAACCTTTTATTTCACCAACAAAATTGGCTCGCCAAAAGAGGATATCACTGTAAAGTAGAATTGATGATGTTAAGAAATGGTTGATGACATGTTGCAGTGAGATAATTGGTTCACAAACTTTATGAATCATCAAAATATTTTTTAATATATTTGTTAGTTACCTAAATAGTATGAATGCTGAAAGAAGTTCACGAAGATCCAGATGTGTCAATGGAGAATTTTAATGTATTCAAAAATAAATTTAATGTTTACAAAGAATATTTTAATAAATAAGAGCCATAATGGTGAAATTTTTATTCTAACTTTGATTTTGGTAAGACTATTCAACTTTGTCAACTCTATTATAAAAGAGATATCTATATTTAGTAGTAGGAGAGGATGTTTATTAGTAAGAAATTTAGGGGACACAAACCTGAGTTATAAACCCTAATTACTTTCTTAGTGTTGTTGTAAATTATACCCTAGACTTAGTCTTATTAAGGGAAACATAGAATTAGATCCGGACAAGATATTATATACTTAATAGAATATCAAGAAAATACATAATACCTCAAATACGTTTTGGTTAACATATTTGTGTCATCAATTAATTGGTTAATAATATTTTTGTTGTGGGTAAGTTTTTGACTAACTTTCCTTTGAGTTTTGCAAGAGTATGTCAGATGGAAAAATGAATAAGTCAAAATACAAGGTTGTATTTGCAATTACCTATGCTAGAGAGGCTATGGGATGATATTTGTATGGATTTTATTCTTGGTTTACCAAGGATTAAAAGAGGACATGATCCACATCTGTTTTCCATGTGTGTTATGACAAGCTCTTAGTCACATTTCCAAATGAGGCCATTATGGATCATTGGGCCCTTCACATCCCCAACATCATGGATGGACTACTTTGTCTCATTGGAATATCATTGTCTCTCAACATAGATATATTGGCTAGTGGGTTAGTGGGAAATTTCCTTACTTTGACACAAATAATTTTGAGTGTGCTTCTTTCTATAAAGTTGAAGATATAGATCATGACACCCTCAATGTTGGGAGCCCATTACTAATGGCCAAGATCACTTGGATGTGTAGGCTCACCTACCTAATTGTGATCCCCATCCTTCTGTTACTAATATAATTATGGTGGTGTGATGTTTTGTTTGTTTTTATTTTTTTGCCTATTTTGTTACAACATGAAATTCTCTAGGTGTGATTCCATTCTACCCACCTTTTTTATGAATTGTATGATATTTTTTATATTTTAACATAAAAGTATAATACTATTCATCATAAAAAAATCCTCTCATATGTTAATAGCATAGAGTTGTTGAAGACAATTATTCAATTGTGTATTGTCATTGATGTTACACAAATGTTTACACAAATATAGTGATTTGATGTATTAACCGAGCTTTGTCGGTTAATGAAGGAAGTTATGTACTAACCAAGTTCTCTCTGGCATTACAGTAAGTTTGGTTTTAGCCAAGTATCAGTCGGGCATCGAAGGATTATAGTTTCAACCAAGTTATGCATTTAGTTTCAGTCGACTAACAACAGTTTACACTTTATGTTTAATTGGTTAATTGCAACTGACAGACTAAAGTTTTATTGTTTATTTGGAAGGGTATTCAAGTTGATTTGACAATGCCTATCATATAAATACAAGGTCAAGTTTGGATTGAATGATGAGAAGAAGAAGAGTTCTTTGATATGAAGAATGAAGGCGAAGTAAGAGGGAATTCTGATTAAGGAAAAAATATCCAGAATGAGCTGCAAAAGAATATTTGATCAGTAAGGATCCAGTTAAAGCCATAACATAGATCTAAATTAGCAAAGACAATTGCTTCTTCAAATAGGTCAAACTCATTGTTACTCTCTAACAATTGTAGCAGTGATCTAAATCTCTTTACAGAGTAGACTTAACGGTCTTTTCATAAATACTCTCACAAGGTGGCATTTCTACATTGAAGTGTTTGAAGACCTCTAACAAGGCCACTCCTAACAGGGTGATTAAATCCTCTAATAGGGTCACATCTTACAGTGTGTTTTGTAACCTTTAACAGGGTTGGCTCCTAATAGGGCTTACTTCAGAAGAGTGAAAAATAGTAACTAGTTGCAATTGGTGGTTTTCCCAAATTGGGTTTCCACAGTAAATCTTGGTTTCATCGACTGTGTACATGTTATTTGCTTTATGCTTTATGTTATTTAATATCTTAAGATTGCTTTGTTAACCAAGTGACAATAGAATATATTTGTTAACGGAGTAATAGTAATAAGTTTGTTTAAGACATCTAAGGTACTTAGATTTGTTTTTATGGTAGTTGATTCACCCCTCCCCTCTCAATTACTCAACTCATTTCCAACAATTGGTATCAGATATTTTGGTTCTTTCAAGGAAGGTTTCAAGGTCTAAGCTAAAGATCAAAGATGTATTATAGAAGGGAGATCCCCAAGCTTAACAAAGAAAACTTTGTTGCATGGCAAGAGTTGATGAAGATACATCTATCTACTATTGGAGATACTGGTTTTCAATTCTTGGACCAAAAGTACGTGGAACTACCTAGACCTATGTCTGTAGATCATATGATGGACATGAAGAATCATAACATAATGATGATTGATATAGCTTCTTCACTCATCTATTCAAAATTTGATGAAGTCAAGGACTACCCTACTGCCTATGATATGTGGAAGAAACTGCATGATATCCATGGAGGAGATGACAATGTAAAGAGAGCCAACGCAGAGAGTCTCAGAGGTCATTTTGATCAGATGAAAATGAAAGAAGGAGAAGACATTACAAAATACAGTGACGAGATCAAGAAAAGTGCAAGTGCCATCAGAGCTGCTGGCGGAATGATTAAAGACAAAACAATGGTTAATAAAGTATTGAGAAATTTACTTCCTATCTATGCAATTAGAGTTTCAACTATTCAAGAGATGAGTTGCAGTAATGATATAATTCTAGATGCATTGGTTGGAAGGCTGACAGATTTTGAATTGGACAATTTTGACAACTATTCTCCTAATCCTAGCAATTTTGAGTCTGCATTCAAAGCCAAATTAAGCCTTGGTAAGATGGATATAAACTCAAGAGGAAAACATATTGACAATGACAGTGATGATGAATCTCATGATGAAGATCTAGAAATCATTGAAGCACTACTTGCAAAGAGAGCTTCCAAAGGAAAAGGAAAGTACAAAGGAAGACTACCATTGATTTTCTTTTCATGTGATGAGGTTGGTCACATTGCTGCTAAGTGTCCAAACAAAGAAGACAAAGATGAGAGAATGTTCAACAAGTACAAAGGCAAGAAAGATTTCAAAAATTACAAAATCTACAAGGACAAAGGTAAGAAATCTTGTTATATTACAAAAGATTCTGATAGTGATGAAGATGAAGATGAAATGGTTTATATTGCTATTAAGGGGATAATGAAGAAAATAAAAAGAATACACTTTTCTCACATGTTAATGACACTTGGATAATTGATAGTGGTTTTTCTCACCACATGACTAGTGATAAAACAAAATTTGAACATCTTGAGCAATATTATGGTGGGAGTGTCAGATTTGGGAATAATGAACCTTGCTATGTGAAAGGTAAAGGTTGTATTGCTCTAACTGAAGGAATCAAATGTGATAATGCTTATTGGGTTGAAGGACTAAGGCGTAGTCTACTAAGTGTGTCACAGCTGAATAAAATTGGTTTCAAGGTAGAATTCATGAATGGTAAGGCCAAGCTCCTGGATGGTAAAGGAAACCTAGTTGGAACTGAGAAGCAAACAAAAGGTAATTTATTCTATCTTGATCTCAATGAAAGTTCATGTTTTATTGCACAAGTAGAAGAAAGATGGTTATGACATAAAAGACTGTGTCATGTGAATTTTGATAACTTGGTCAAAATAAGAAAGAACAGAAGAGTAAGAGGTATTCCTATTTTGAAGAAACCTGAATTGGCAATATGCAAACAATGTCAAATTCGAAAGATGGGTAAAACTAGTTTCAAATGAAAGAATTACAATACTAAAGAATTGTTGGAGTTGGTACATATTGATCTATGCGGACCAATTGGAAAAAAAAGTTACACTAGAGAGAAGTATTTCATTCTATTTGTTGACGATCATTCCAGAATGATGACTGTTATGTTTCTCAAAGAAAAATCAGAAGCTTTTCAGAAGTTTAAGTGGTACCTTTCCAGAGTAGAGAAGGAAACAAGAAAGAAACTAAAATCCCTAAGATCTGATAGAGGAGGTGAATTCATTTCTAATGAGTTCAATGAATTCTATAATGAAAGAGGAATCAGGAGACAAGTATCTTCCTCTGGTACACCACAACAAATTGGAATAGCAGAAAGAAGAAACATATCCATTATGGATTGTGCAAGAACCTTGATGATTGAAAATAATATTGTAACCAAATACTGGAAGGAAGCTATCAACATTGCAATTCAAACCTTAAACATAGTTCAACTGAAGAAAGGTACTGATCAGACACTCTTTGAATTATGGTATTGATATAAACCCAATGTTCGTTATTTCAATGTATTTGGAAGTAAATGTTACATCTTGAAGGAAGCAAGAAATGGAAAATTTTATGTAAAAGGTGATGAAGGTATATTCCTAGGCTACTACTGTAAAAGCAAAGCATATAAATGTTTGAATCTTGCTACTCATAAATTCATAGAAAGTGTACATGTAAAGATTAATGAGTTTGTAGAGAGAAGTGAAGAACATAGCAGTAAAGAGCCTGAGGACTACAAGAAATTTGTGTATTATGAACCTGATACTATTCCTAAGACATAAGAAATGGTGATTGGAAAGCAACCATGTCAACCGCTGAATTCATCGGCACAAAATTTGTTACAACCTGAGCTGCTAATAGAGGTAACCGAGTCACATACAGAGGAAACCAAGTCTCGGACAGAGGAAAATGAGTCTCAGGCAGAGGTAACCGAGTCTCAAACAAAGGCAAATGAGTCTCATGCAGAAGAGCATAACAAAATGTTTGAGCATGGTGAACCAAGTAATGCAAGACCAGAATCAAAGAAGAAGGAACCTGTACTTGCCAAATATCTCAGAAGGCATCATGCACCTGACCAAATAATTGGAGATCAGACAGAAGGTATAATGACAAGAAAAAAACTTAAAGGTACATGTTTGCTTAGTGAAATTGAACCTAGATCCATTAAAGATGCTCTGAATGATGAAAGTTGGATAGAAGTTATGAATGAAGAGATTGAGCATATAGAAAAGAACAAAACCTGGACTCTTGTGCCTAGACCAAAATACAAGAATGTAATTGGTACTAAGTGGGCTTTAGAAACAAGTTGAATGAAAAGGGTGATGTTTATAGAAACAAGGCAAGATTAGTGTGTAAAGGATATGCTCAAGAAGAGGGTATTGATTATGGAGAAACTTTTTCTCCTATTGCAAGACTCGAAGGAGACATAACTCTTCTAGCATATGCAACACATAAAGGATTCAAGGTATACCAAATGGATGTAAAATCTGCATTCTTGAATGGAACTCTTAAAGAAGAAGTCTATATTGATCAACTTGAAGGTTTTGTTGATCCCAACAAAAGGAGTATGGTTTTCAAATTGAACAAAGCTTTGTATGGACTGAAGTAAGCTCCTAGAGCTTGGTATGAAAGACTGCATAGCTACCTGATAAGTATTGGATTTCAAAGAACTAATGACAATAGTAGCTTGTACATCAAAGATGGAACTCAAAACAAGATACTATTAGCAGAGATATTTGTTGATGATATACAATTCACTAGACACGATGATTTATGCAAAGCATTCTCTGAAGCTATGAGTAAGGAATTTGAGATGTTTATGTTTGGAGAAATCAAATCCTTTGTTGGTTTACAAGTTCATCAGATGAAGGATGGTATCTACATTACTCAGTCTAAATACATCAAAGAGATAGTGAATAAATTTGGAATGGAAGATTCCATACCAGTTGGGACACCTATGTCTACTGGACATAAGTTGTCTAAGGATGATGACTCAAAAAAGGTAAATCAGACTGCCTACAGATCCATGATTGGTAAAATTCAATATGTTGTTCGCACTAGGCCTGCTATTGCATTAGCATTTGGTATTGTTGCAAGGTTTTCATCTAATCCTAGAGAGAATCATTTGATGGATATCAAAAGGATTCTCAGATATCTTAAGGGGATTGAAGATTATGGATTATGGTATAAGAAAGGAGGAAACTTTGATTTGAAGACTTTTACTAATGCTGATTGGGTAGGAAGTGTTGATGAAAGAAAGAGCACCAGTGGTGGAGCGTTCTTTCTTGGAAAGAGGTTAGTCTCTTAGACCAGCAAGAAACATAATTGCATCTCTCAGTCTACAACAGAGGTAGAGTATGTTGCTGCAGCAGTGAATTGTTCAAATATCATATGTTTCAAATAGATGTTGTCAGGTATGAAGGAGGAAATCAAAGAACCAGTTATCATCTACTGTGACAACACTAGTGCTATTAACATTTCAAATAACCCTACGATGCATACTAAGACTAAGCATATTGCAATAAAGTATCATTTCTTGAGAGAATTGGTTCAGGACAAGGAAGTAAGGTTGGAATATGCGAATACTTAAGAACAAATTGTAGACATATTCACAAAACCTCTACCTAAGGATGCATTCTTGTATCTTAGAGGAAAGCTAGGGGTGCTTCCCCTAACCGAGGCTCACTAAAGCATAGTTTAGTGATGCATCAACCGAACTACAGTGAAGATCTAACAAGTTGACGCAGATTGTCAGACCTTATTGCATATGAATCAGTACAACAGGTACATTACAACTTCATTGGATAGAGTCTTTGGAATTGGTTGTCAAAGAGGGAGAGATTATTGATGTCATGCCAAAGAAATTATTGAGGAAGAGATTATTGATGTCAGAGGGAGAAATTTTATTAGAAACAATGATTGTGAAGACAGAGGGAGTTTTTAGGATAAGAATCAGAATGAAGCTAAGGACATTAATAATATTATTCTTGTTTTTGTTGCTCTATAATTCTTTGTATAATGACATGTTGTGTTGCCACCAATGCCAAAGAGGGAGATTGTTGAAGACAATTATTCAATTGTGTATTGTCATTGATGCTACACAATTGTTTACACAAATATAGTGATTTGTTGTATTAACCGAGCTCTGTTGGTTAATGAAGGAAGTTCTGTACTAACCAAATTCTCTCAGGAATTACAGTAAGTTTGGTTTCAGCTGAGTATTGATCAAGAATTGAAGGATTATAGTGTCAACTGATTTATGCATTTATTGTCAGCCGACTAATAGCAGTTTACACTTTATGTTTAATTGGTTAATTGCAGCGGACAAACTTAAGTTTTATTGCTTATTTGGAAGGGTATTCAAGCCAACTTGACAAGGCCTATCATATAAATACAAGGTCAAGTTTGGATTGAATGATGAGAAGATGAAGAGTTCTTTGATATGAAGAATGAAGGCAAAGTAAGAGGGAATTCTGATTAAGGACATAATATCCAGACCGAGCTGCAAAGTAATATTTGATCAGTAAGGATCTAGTTAAATCCAGAACATAGATCTGAATCAGCAAAGACAATTTCTTCATCAAACAGGTCAAACTCATTGTTACTCTCTACCAATTGTAGTAGTGATCCAAATCTCTTTACAGAGTAGACTTAACAGTCTTTTCATAAATCCTCTCACAAGGTGGCATTTCTACATTGAAGTGTTTGAAGACCTCTAACAAGGCCACTCCTAACAGGGTGATTAAATCCTCTAAAAGGGTCACACCTTACAGTGTGTTTTGTAACCTTTAACAGGGTTGGATCCTAACAGGGTTCACTTCAGAAGAGTGAAAAATAGTAACTAGTTGCAATTGGTGGTTTTCCCAAATTGGGTTTCCATGGTAAATATTGGTGTCATCTGTGTACATGTTATTTGCTTTATGCTTTATGTTTCTGCACTTAATCACTAAAGGATAATTACATTTAATATCTTAATATTTCTTTGTTAACCGAGTGACAACAAAACATCTTTGTTAACCGAGTAACAGTGATACGTTTGTTTAAGACATCTAAGGGACTTGGATTTGTTTTTGTGGTAACTGATTCACCCTCCCCTCTCAGTTACTCGACTCATTTCCAACAAGAGCTTATTAGACTTCAAAAAGCAAAGGGAACCTAGATGTGAATCAAATTTAACTATGATATAATACCTCCATAGAGCACAAATGTGTCTTTGAAACTACTCAAATTTCACGTGAAACAAATTAAAATACTAGAGGTTATATAAAATTGTGCTAGGTCTTGTTTCGATGCAACATCTAAAATTATAAAAAGTTAGAACTCATATGTAAAGCATTCATCCAATTGTATTTTTGAAGTAAATTAAATTAAATTCTTTATTAGAGAAAATAAGCATTAAAATCACATGAACTTTATATGTAATCAATTCAAATCTAACAAAATTATGTGTTTATTTTTTGAATGATTTTCACCTAAACAAAAATACTCTTAACTTTATAATCTTTGACAATATCATGCACTTTGAGTAATGAAAAAGTTTGGCTTATTTTGCAAAAGACTCTAAAATATTATCAAACTCCACTTAAATAACGATATCCTTGATTTTATAACCTATATCAATATCATGTCCTTGGATACTAAATGTTTTAGCTTTATATTGCACAAGACTCTAAAAATATATATAAGCTCCACCAAAATAACAACATCCTTTAATTTATAGCCTATATCAATATCATGTCTTTCAGATGATGAAAAATTTAGGCTTATAAGACTCTAAGATATACTCCACCAAAACAACAACATCCTTGACTTTATAAGCTCTATTAACATCATGTCCTATGGATAATGAAAATATTAGGCTTATCTTGCACACGACTCTCAAATATATACAAAGCCCACCAAAACCTTAACATCATTGACTTTATAACTTCTATCAATATCATGTCCTCTGGATAATCAAAATGTTAGGCTTATATTGCACACAATTCTTAGATATATGCAAACTCTAGCAAAAGAAGAACATCTCTTTATAACCTCTACAATATCAAGTCCTTTAGATAATGAAAATTGTATGTCTGTCTTGCACAAGACTCTTAGATATATCCAAACTCCACCAAAACAACATCATCCTTAACTTTATAACCTCCATCAATATCATTTCCTATGTTAGGCTTATATTTCACAAGGCTCTTAGATATATACAAACTCCACCAAAACATATTTGACTTTATAACCTCTATCAATATTATATCCTTTGGATAATGAAAATGTTAGGCTTATATTGCACAAGGCTCTCAACTATATGCACAAACTCCACCAAAACAATAACATCCTTGACTTTATAACCTCTATCAATATCATGTTCTTTGTACATTAAAAATGTTAGGTTTACATTGTGCAAGACTCTAAACTATATACAAAATCTACCAAAACAACAATATCCTTAACTTTATAACCTCCACAATATCATGTCCTTTGGATAACGGAAATTTTAGGCTTATCTTGCACAAGACTTAAATATAGTCAAACTCCACCAAAATAACATCATCCTTAATTTTATAATCTTTATTAATATCGTGTCCTTTAGATAGTGAAATGTTAAGCTTATATTGCCCAAGACTTTTAGATACATCTAAACTCCACCAAAACATCTTTGACTTTATAACCTCTAAAGTATCATGTCCTTTGAATAATGAAAATGTTAGGCTTATATTATGCAAGACTCTCAACTACATGCAAACTCCAATGAAACAACATTCTTGACTTTATAACCCCTATCAATATCATGTCCTTTAGAAACTAAAAATGTTGGATAACTTATCTTATACAAGACTCTAGATCTATATACAAACTCCCCCAAAACATATGTGACCTCTATCAATATCAACTCGTCTCATTTAGATATCAAAATATTAGACTTGTCTTGCACGAGACTCATATATACAAACTTCATAAGATCAAAGTTTATACTTTTGTTTAACTCAATAAAATCTAAGTTGGTACTTTTGATTTGAAAGATAAAAATTGGAGTGGGCTCCCTACCTCGCAAAAAAGATCAAGATGATTTGACAACTACATGTTCATCTCGTTAGTTCATAAATGAATTTGAAGGCATTATCTCCCTCAAATGATCATACAACATGATCTCAATCAATTGATGAGGATATGCTTCTCCTACAATCAAAATGTATTAAATTAGTCCAAGAAATCAAGAACTCATGTACGAATGTGTTGCATAAGGAAACACGATCATGGATGCATTCATAATCCTAAACCGCCGCGAGATGACAATCCCATATATCTAAAGTTAAGAAGCAAGTTTAAGAGAATATTGTTTATGGTATTACCAAACCAAAATTACATGCAATCATTCAACGTGTTCTCTATTGTAAGCATATGTGGAGAAAAATAACCGTCAAATCTTTAGGCAATGTGGGCTTTCATGGCTTGGGGCCTACTCCCACATTTAATAAAGGTTGTGGAAGATGATGATGAATTCAAGTGAGATTTTATTCCAAACATCTTTGTCTTGAGAAGTATAAATGAAGTTGAAAATGAAGACTCTTTAGTAGATGGACAGGAAGCATGTGCATGTGCTCATCAACGAAAATTTGTAATCATGAGAAGGATCTCTTAACATAAAAAAAAATCTCTCAATAGACAAAGTGTTCATTGATTGAGAAATGAAATTCATTGAATAGTATCTACATAATCTAATGTGTGTTTTTTCTCCATAGGAGAGGTGAATTCGCTATTCCACTTAATGAAGATAGATTTCGAGTAGCATCCTTTTTCACTCCATCTATAACTTAATAATTTTTTTTTGGCTTGGACTTCAATGTGATCATGAAAATGAGTGCAGCCATAAATAAAATTGTGATTAGTGTTGATTTTAATTTTGATTTTTTTTAAATAGATGAAAATATTTGAATTTGAGGCTTTTTATTTATGATTAATAAGATGACGGTTCTAGTAATCCAATGTAAGTGTTAACAATAATCTATATGTAATTGAAGATGTTAACATCTTGGTTAGCCACAAAGGACTCTTGAAGTCTTTGAATGAAGTGTCAATTCATGACTTGGTTTTAACAGCTGATCCTTACTTCTAGGATAGTTTGGTATCAATTCATGATGTACTCTTGATTACTAGTTGGAGTGTTGGCATGATATTGATGCTCTTGGGAGCATGATGCATTCATTGTAACATATGATTTTCCAATGAGAATATGTACTTGATTAATTTGTAATTAGCGGTTCTTGATTCTGCAATTGGATATTTGCCAAGTGATCTTGTTGTTCTCTTGGTATTGGGTACAATGTGTTGGATCTATTTTTTAGATAGCTGAATTCTTTTAAAGATGGGTGATCAAAATCAAAAGTGTTGATGAGCATTGTTTCACATAGCATAGAAACCATGACTTGTGAAATAGCGACAATATTGGTATCACAACGCCATTTTGCAGGAGGTATTTTGTGGAAGGTGCGACATTGCGACAGTTTGTTTCTTGCGTAAAAAGGTTTGAATATCCCAATGGTGGGGTAGTATGGAATAACAATCTGCCTCATTTTTGTCATTTATGTGATTTGACAATAATATTTCCCTTGTACATTATGGGGTATTATCTTTTATTTAAAAGTTATTAATGAATCTGTGTAAAGTATTTGGCGCATGGTCCCCAACAGATCTTGTGTTATATGGCAATATTGAGGGTTTTGCACTGAGGAAATATGAGGTACAACGACACTGCGAAGATGTGATTATTTTGACAAATGGGGTGCAATGGTTGGAAACTTGAAGGTGCAAATTTAAATTGATGAGACGAAAAATCACCACTTGGATATTACAGAGGCCTGGAATCCATAATGAAAAGAATGGCATTAAATGCATTACACCATCGAAGGGACATAACACAATGGCAAGTGTCAGATATGTCATGACTTGATGAGTTGTAACTGCAAGGTTTTCATTTTTGATGAATTGTCCTGGGTGAAATATTGCTTCACATTTTTGTTGACATAAAGTTGGAGATAAAGTTCTTTTTAATGGCTTCTGAATTGGTTATTTGTTATAGTAAGTTTAAAAAATACGATGGCGTTGCCAATGATTGAAGGGTCATCAAATGAAGATCCTTATCCTGAAATTACAGCCTGACCTGAGTGAGGAAGAGGAACAAGAACAAACTGACATTTTGAGTGGTCTCATGGCAGTCGCTTGGAACTTTTCTATTAGCTATGCTACATACCAGAGTAATATGGTGGAGCTTGAGATGGAACGGGATAAAGTAGAGCTTCGAGCTCTTTTTTTGTAGATTTCAGGATAGAACCGGCTAAGTACGAGAACCAACTTGAAGATATCTTAAAAGACATGCATCTCGACGATTGGTGAGCATTCTGAAGAGGAAGCATTTCTTTACGTGGAATCGTAGGGTTGTGGAATTTTGTTATTTTAATGTAATTACTAAAAATGAATGTAAACAATTGGAAGCTTGTCACTTCCTCTTCAAGGAAACCACAACCATTTTTGGAATAGGGTATATATAGTAATGATGGATAGTATTGTACAGAGACATAAGATATACATAAATATATATAGATTCTCAGTCCTTTGAATTTTGGGTATCGTGTATTCTTTTCTGGGCTTAGTTCTCCGCGATAATTAAATTAAAGATTTGATTACCATTTTTAAGACTTGTGCATGTCTTTCAATTCTCGCGTATGTGTCTGAGCATCGGTAGGGAATACCGAAGATATGGTCTTATTCCTACTATTCGGTGGGCTTCTATATATAAGATTAAAATCAATTGTACTGGTCATATGTCTTGGGTCTGATGTGACTGCATTAACATAATTGAATGGTTGATGGTCTACATAGTGATTTTTGACTGTCTCATAGAAGGTACATAATAGCTTAATAAGAGGTGACTCCGCAACCCAATGGATAAGGGACTGGTCTTTTGATTATTTGTTTATTTCATTTCTATATAGTGGAGTTTAGTGTTCATTACTTAGTTGGATTAATTAGTATTAGATCTGCCTTGCATTTAAGCTAATAAAATCCAGAGGTGTACTCGCCATGGTTTGGCAGAGCCAAAAGAGTAGAGGAATCAACCCTTCATGGGATGTTCTTGTTTTTTGGCCATAATTGTATGTTTGGAATTATAAATGTGAGAGCTCTTTCCCTTATTCTGAACTACATTTTTTAGACTCAACAGATTGGGGACTCCGCTGGGGAATTATGTGGGGATTAGAGTCAAAGTGTTTGAAGACTCCACTGGGGAAATGTTACCCTAATTTGTTTTCTTCTCATAAGAGAGGTGGCGACTCTGAAATTTGAAGATCCAAAAAAATGTATTATCACATAGATGTGTCTGGAAGGGTACATATGTCGTCAAATAATGTTGCCTTGTCATGGAAGGAATACATTACAAGATAGAACGATATCAGGATTTAGATTTTAGAGGGTTTTTTGGTTTTCTGAATGTTGTTCCAGTAGGAATCAATGAGAGGTTCTTGAGATTTGATGGTACAAAATAAGGGTTAACGGAAAAACATGTAATAAATTTTGAATATACGATGGATGATTTTAAGGTTGATCATGAAGATGTTGTGATGAGGCTCTTTGTACAATATTTGGAGGGTTATGCAAGAGAATGGTTGTCGAGTTTAACTTTGCATTCTATAAGCTCATGGGAGGATCTAAAATTTATTTTCATGGATCAATTCAGAGAGAAGGTAAGTAAATCTGTCTTAAAGATATTTACTCGTGTTCAAGTTCTGAAGGATGAAGCAGTTCCCCAATTTAATATTAGGTTTTCCAGAATAATTCAAGGATTACTTGAGAGTATGAAACCTAATGATGCATGTGAATTGTCTATATATCTCAATTCTTTTGAAGAAGAAATGAGTTTTAAAATAAGAATGGAAAATCCTGAAAAACTACATGAATCTTTTGAGATAACAGACAACATTGAGAAGATTGAAAATATGGTAGAATGAGGAAATTTAAGTCAGAACTAGGATCATCTCCCAATACCTTGAATGATGTCCATAATTATAGGGATTACAAATATCCATACGGTGATTCTAGGGGTGTCAATAAATTTTAAGGTCCTTTTGGTATATATGGAAATGGTTTTAATCACCTAAATTATTTCCCTAATGAAATAAGGAAAAATTTTCCTCTGCATAATAGGAACATGATCAAGATAATAGAGTACAAAAGAGGGGAAGAAGAACATGATCAAGATATAGATTCATCAGGTTATGGTAAGACGAACTTTGAATCAGGACAGGGAGATGAAGATGATTTTTTTTGGCTAATCCTCTATTTGATCAAGAAAAGGAAAATGATAAAGAGGATTTTTGCATGGGGATTCAGTGGGGAGACGTTCAAGCTTATTCAAATATGTTGTATGAAGAAGAAGAACATGAAGCCACAAATATAAAGGATGGTGAACAACTTGAATGCAAATTTTTGGAATAAATATTGTTGTACAATGATCCTATCGATCTACTAGCCTTTGTACATGTTTATGGTGAAAAGAAAAATAATGCAAGTCCTCAAAAACAATATGTTGAAAAATAGGGTAACTATGGATACGATGATTTAAGTTGGGAAAATATGTGTGGTGATATTGCTTCAAAGAAAGACAGGGAAAAGTTGGATACACAAAATAATAATGATGTTCAATTTTTTCTATTCATGTCATACTGATGCCTGAAATTTTTTTCAAAAAAAGGAAATGTGTGAATATAAAAATCAATATTTTTTTCCAAATAAATTTTAGGTGGACATTTCTTGCCATTTTTTTGGATAAATTCTCAGAGCAGGGTCTTTGACAGAGGGGATATAGGAGTTCATGTTTTTGTGTCCATTAGCCACCTTTCAAAATAGGAGTAACTATATACTCCTTTTCCCGATGGATAAGGTACAGGTCTGCTACTCCCAGAGAAAACTGGATTCTTTCCATATCCACAAGGCATATGCATCCGCTAGAAGGAGGTACTATTGGAGCTATTTTTTGAGATAGATGAATTCTTTTATAGATCGGTGATCAAAATCAAAAAGTGTTGTTGAGTGTTGTTTCACATAGCAGAGAAACCATGACTTGCAAAATAGAGACAATATTGGTATCACGGTGCCATTTCACAGGAGGTATTTTGTGGAAGGTGCGACATTACGACAATTTGTTTCTTGCATAAAAATCTTTGAATATCCCGATGGTGGGGTAGTATGGAATAGCAATCCGCCTCAGTTTTTTCATTTATGTGATTTGATAATAATATTACCACCTGTACATTATGGGTTATTATCTTTTATTTAAAATTAATTAATGAATTTATGTAAAGGATTTGGCACATGGTCCCTGTTAGATCTTGTGTTATATGGAAATATTGAGGGTTTCGCACTAAGGAAATATTAGGTACAATGACACTATGAAGAAATAATTATTTTGAAAAATGGGGTGCAACGGTTGGAAACTTGAAGGTGTAAATTTGAATTGATGAGACGATAAATCACCACTTGGATATTATAGAGGCCTAGAATCCATAATGAAAAGAATTGCATTAAATGTGTTACACCATCGAAGGGACAGAATGCGATGGAAAGTGTTTGACATGTCATGAGTTGATTAGTTGTAACTGCAAGGTTTTCATTTTCGATAAATTGTCATGTGTGAAACATTCATTCACATTTATGCTGACATAAAGTTGGTGATAAAGTTATTTTTTAATGGCTTATAAACTAGTTATTTTTTATAGTAAGTTTAACAAATACGATGGGGTTACCAATGATTGAAGAGTCATCAAATGAAGATCCTTATCCTGTATTACAGCCTAACTTGAATAAGGATGAGGAATAATAATAAACTGACATTTTGAGTGGTCTCATGGTGGCCGCTTGGAACTTTTCTATTAGCTATGCTACATACTAGAGTGATATGGTGGAGCTTGAGATGGAATGGGATAAAGGAGAACTTCGAGCTCTTTTTGCATAATTCGAGATAGAACTAGCTGAGTAAAAGAACCAACTTAAAGATATCTTAAACAAAATGCATCTCGATGATTGGTGGGCATTCTGAAGAGGAAGCATTTCTTTACATGGAATTGTAGGGTTGTGGAATTTTTCTATTTTAATGTAATTAGTGATAATGAATGTAAACGGTTGGAAGCTTGTCACTTCCTCTTTGAGGAAATCACAACCATTTTTGGAATAGGGTATAAATAGTAATGATGGATAGTATTGTACAGAGATAGAAGATATACATAAATATATACAAATTCTCTGTCCTTTGAATTTTGGGTATTGTATATTCTTTTTTTGGGCTTAGTTCTTCGTGATAATTAAATTGAAGATTTGATTACCATTTTTAAGACTTGTGCATGCTTTTCAATTCTCGCATATGTGTCTGAGCATCAGTAGGGAATAATGAAGATATTTTCTTATTACTACTGTTCAGTTGGATTATATATATAGGATTGGAATCAATTGAACTAGTCGTATGTCTTGGGTTTGATGTGACTGCATTAACAAAATTGAATGGTTGATGGTCTACATAGTGGTTTTATAATGTCTCGTAGAAGGTATATAATAGCTTAATAAGAGGTGACTCTGCAGCCCAATGGATAAGGGACTGATCTTTTGATATTTTATTTATTTTATTTTTGTATAGTGGAGTTTAGTGTTCATTACTTAGTTGGATTAATTTGTATTAGATCTTCCTTTTATTTAAGCTAATAAAATCAGGAGGTGTACCTGCCATGGTTTGGCAGAGCCAAAAGAGTAGAGGAATCAACCCTTCATGGGATGTTCTTGGTCATTGGCCATAATTTTATATTTGGAATTATAAATGTGAGAGCTCTTTCCCTTCTTCTAAACTTTAGTTTTGAGACTCAACTCAATGGTCATTTGTTTTGGTTCTTAGCATAGATTGATCAATAGTAGTGATCATGGATACTTGGAGATATTTGGTGAGACATTTGTTGAAATAATTACTCTTTTGATGGTTCAACATAAAGTGTAAGGATCCTTTCATCTAAATGTAGACATTAGTTTATGATAGGCCTAACAAAAGTGATGTAGCACCAGTCTTTCTTCTCCATAGCTTCCTCTAGGGTCTCCTAGGCCAACCTCATGACCTGTTAGGGTTCTTTCACTAACCCTATGTTCCTTAGGTTTCTTCTCACAAGAACCTAACACTTTCAACTAGTGAACACCAACAAGGTAGAATTCAAACTCTTCATGCTCTCTCCTAGACCCAAATTGGTCATTCTTGCTCCATCTATACAATTTGATCCAAATGGACCCCAAACACTCCCAAATGGAAAGTTAGTTTCCAAGATTTTTAATTGGACCAATTTCAATGTCCACAACCTTCTTTGGAAGTGAAACCCTAATCGAGTTCCAAATTCCAAATCAAATTCACCCAGAAGAGGGCTACTAGCTTTAGGCCTAATTAGGCTCCTTTTCTGCAATAATTCTTAAAACCTCCAAACAAGTATGAAAATAAAATCCATATCCTGATACCCTTTATTGAGAACCTAAGGATTTTCTAGGTCTTGACTCTCAGAGGTGTCCGTATAGTACCTCCTACATTCATGCCTAAAATTTAGGGTTTTAGGTCTTTGCCACTGTCTGCACAAGAAATAGATCTTCTTGGATAACAAAACAACTTACCCAAAATTATCCTCTAAGTTGGGATTCCTTCTCTAACTCTCCTACCTTCCCATATTCATTTATTGAATCTATGAATGCTTTCAATCCCTCTAACAAGCTCTGCAATCACTGGTGATCCCTAGCCATGCCACTCTGGCTCGCCTAGGGTATCACCTTAAAAATGGCTGCCATAACTTCCTGGGCCCCTCCTTCACTATACACAATTTACATGGAGTCACCTTCCATAATCCAAGAGCCTGTTCAAGTTCCACGGTGGAAAATGGATCTATGACTCCATTAGTTCATAGTGCCCAATTCAAGACAGCGACAGTCCAGAAAATAAAAGAATTTAAACAAGCAACTAAAACTATTGAATACAAAAAAATAATACCACAATAAATCTTATATCAACCTACTTTATTCAAATCAATGCTTACATAATTTATTTCAATCCATTAAACAGTCTGATCTTCACAAAACACTAAAACTGTAACTATATATCAAATTCACAGTCCGTACACATTGTGACTTCAAAATGCCAACCCTGCAAAAATATCGAGGATGGTCTTATATAGTTGACCAAAGAAATAGAAAACTAATTTAAGACAGTTAGGGAACTAAATTCTTCGAAGTTGCATTCTTGTCATAAATGTTGTTAATGTTGTCAATGACAACATTGACAACATTTGCAACTTTTTGGATATGCTATCCAAACTTGGTCTAACCTTGTCCAAACTTGTCCAAACCACTAATCAGGGTGAAATAACAACAAATAGGACCTCTAGCCCTTTGTTTGACTCATTTGGAAATCAAATAGAAAAAACACCCTATTGGACCTAAATGAACACAAAGGTCTCTAAGGACCTAACAAGACATCCTCCTACTTAGCACTCTATGTACTAGGACTCTTAGTCCCTTTATTCACCTAGTGGTCTGGCTAGAACCACTACAAGCCAAAAACATAGAAGAAGCCCTAGGTTACATTGTATCATCTAGCCTACCTAGGTGATCCTGCACCAAAAAGGTTGTTATTGAAGGTCTATGTGACTTGGTATTTCTCAAGGAGAAATCTATTTCTCACTCTTGGTTTAATTGACAATCATATGAAAGGTATAGCCCATTTTGTTTTTAGATGCATTGTGTCTTATGATTTCTAATGGTGGTGGATATGAGCTATAGTTTCTAGTTATAGAAGGTTCATTTGAGGAGTATGTGGCATATTCATATCCTTGGATATTTGATTATTTGATTCTTGAGGATTTAAGAGATGAGCTAATGGGTTAATTTCCTAATAGGGTAAATAGTTTTGAGTTTGATCTTCCTCATTTTGAAAAAGATTGCATCTTTGATGGTGATATCTAATATACATTTTTTATTTGATTTGATGATATCAAGTTGCAGTAGTACTGAAATGGGTGACCTCCCAAGAAGTCTCGTTACTTCACCTTTGTGAGTATCACCTAGATGCAATGAGTTCTAAGTTTTCCATTCATTCTCATGAGAGTTGGGTTCTTGTGAACCACTACTCACGAAACATGGGTCAATGAGTTTGACTCAAAAAACTAGACAATTGAATCTTGATAGAAATATCACAATTTGACTTCTTGTGGAAAATATCTCCTACTTATCAATTGATGAGCTTAAGGGGATTTCTAATGAATGGTTCATAAGGCACAACACTTGTTGAAGGTTTTGCAAATGGGGTTGCAAGCAAAGTGTGCTTAACCATGGAGGAAACTTTGTAGTTAAGTGCGCTTGAGCTAGAGTAGTACTAGGATGTGTGACATCCCAAGAAGTCTCAGTGCTTCACCTCTGTGAGCATTACCTAGATGCAATGAGTGCTAAGTGTTTCATTCATTCCCATGAGAGTTGGGTTATTTTGAACCACTACTCATGAAACACGGGTCAATGAGTTTGACTCAAAAAAACTACACAGTTGAATCATGATAGCAATATCACCATTTAGGTGTTTTTGATGTTGGGATAGAGTGTTGTTCACCTTGCATAATGTTTGTAATATTTTTATTATTATTATAAGTGTGGTGCACCTAGGGAGCCCTAGATAGACTGCATAACTAGGTGCTAACCTTCTTGGGGCCACTTTATGTGTTGTATGTAACATTGGTAAATATATTTAATGTGGGCCTCGCACTAGGGAAATGTATTTAATTACATATGGGGAAATATTAATAAAGTGAAAACTTAGTACCCAATATTAAATGGGGTCAATAGTTTTTGAACACATGGTTTTGAGTCACTTGGCTTTTACTTATTTTTTGAGCTCATGGTTTTGAGTCACATGGTTTTCATTTTATCACTTGGTTGCATTTATGTGAGCTTAGTTTGATATAGTCAAACACGTGTTTGGTGGTTAAGGTTGGTTGGGTGATTAGGATGTCATTATTGAATCTTTCTGAGGAGTGAATATGTGAATCATGACATGGGATGTGTGAGTTCATTCTTGGAAGCATGGAGGATGCATCAAAGAGGCTTAATATTTCAGAAGTATTATGTAACTTTGTAGGTCCGTGCATTGTTTATTTATTGAATAATAGATGAAGTATGGATGCTTTGGAGGCTAGGTGTTTTCCTCTTGAGGATTTTACCAAGGTATATCTTGTGTTATTTTGCAGCTTACATTTGATCTATACATAATAGCTATTTTGTAAGCTTGTATGAGCTTGTCTCTCAAGGGTTGCATAAATGGATAGCTATTATGGTTGGATTTTAAGTTATAACCTAGGTTGAGTAGATTAGGCACGAATTTGAAGTTATAAATATGCATGAAATATTTGGTATATTATTGTAAGAGAAGAAAAAGGCTTAGAAGCATATCTATAGTAACCACAAAACCCTAAACAATATGAAAACCCATCTAATCTATCATAAAACACATTTAAAATAAGAGTATGATGATAAAGCATAAAAACACTCAAAAAACCCCTTCAAATGTAGCTTACATGTTCTCCTTTCTTCTCCATTGAGTGGAATAATGTAGCTCTTTGTCAATGACACAATTGCACAAAGATTTGAAGCTAAATTTGATAGCAAGAATACTAGGAGATAGTGGTTAAGAAAATAAAGACAAAGAGATCTGAATTTATAGGGAAGACCAATTTGCAGACTTAGTAAGTGAATGCACAAATTAGTATGCATAAATCAATGCATAATTGAGGGAAAATGGAAGAAGCAAATTAATAGGAATTTGGAAGCATAATTAGGGGAAATGGATAGGGAAATTTTGAAGAGCTCATAGAGCTAATTAATAGGGAGATGAAGCACAATTAAAGGAGGGAATGTAAGAGTTCAATTTTTAAATTTAAAAACTCATTATTCCCTCAAATTAGAAATTTAGGAATTAGGAAAATCCCATAATTTCAAAAGATGAGAAATTAATTAATTTAGTGAGACATTAGGAAAAATGAAATAAATAAAGTCAATTTATTTATTCGATTAGGACATAGGGATAAACCATGGGTTATTCATCCCAAGAGAGAAAGTTAGTGAATTATTGGTAAAATCGAAGGCATTAATGCACAATTGAATTGATTTTGATGATATTGATAGGATTATAATAGCTCTGAGGCATTGATGAACTTTGACAATGCGCTCAAATGATGACATTGGAAATGATTAAATAGTATTGATGATGTCATAGGATTGATAACCAATAAGAAGACATCGATGACTAAGATAATGATGGTCTGCAATACTATTGATGAACTTGGACAATACTATTGAATTGATGATGATAGGTTGATAATGATAAGATCGATGAACTTGGACAATGCTATCAAATGAATAATGAGAAGATACGAAGCATTGATGAACTTGGACAATGCCCCTAGAATGATGAGATAAGGCATCGATGAACTTTGTCAATGCCTTGGACAAGATTGATGACAATAACATCGATGAACTTTAACAACACTATCGATGGAGGATTGAAAAGAGATGAGGCCTTGATAAACTTTGACAATGCCCTAGAATGATATAAATGAGTTTGGAATAATCTTGGATCGATTTAGGAAGATTAGGAATTATTAGGATCGATTGGGATTGGTTTAGGAAGATGATCAATTCGTCCAAAATGAGAAAAATGTTAGTAATTGATGACATGGAAGAACGATAGAATATTAGTGAATAGAAGATGTGTTAAAAAGGGGACACATAGGTGTGAACCATTTTTGGGTGTCTACATTTTTCCCATCTTTGATACAATGTGATTATGAGTGTTGTGTCAAAGAACAATTAAAAATCATGCCCCAGTGGATCGACAGAATGGGAAACTTTTTGAAAAGAGAAGTAATTGCAAGGATTGATGGAAGAAATATTTGGAGAAAGTAGAAATTAGACAAAATAAAATAATAATTAGTAGTGATGAAACATTGCTTTCATAAGTGCATTATTATCATAAGAGCTTTATTTGATATGGAAAATCGGACGCGTCGCACCATGACACAGAAAGTCAGGGCAATAATGTGATCCATTTGCATAAAAACAAACACATTATAGACAAGGAATGTTTCCATTAAACCCAAAGCATATGGAATATGTGCCCAAGAATTTAATGAAGAACACCCCGCAAATAAAAGAAAAAACTAAAATAAAGGACCATGAACCATCACAGCCACTCTCATCACTCAGTGATATCCTAGAGTAGCATAAGAACATGATCGAAGATAAATCAATAAAAGATAAGACTCACTATACCAAGCAAGTCAACAATAATTCTGATCTTATTGTCAAATTTGATAGTTTGTTTGATGATGATGATAATGATCATGTTTGGTTTCAAGAATTAAGTACCCCGTCTAAGATAGATACCATCTGGTTTCAAGTATACCACACTCTGTATAAGACAAATGACACGTTTGACAAAGGACAAATTGACGTTGATTGACTGATATGACAATTTTGATCTGACCAATTTCTGAAGTGATTGGATAGATTGTATGTTAATGCGTGACTTCATTAAGCACAAAATTTGACAAGTCTTCAGATTGTGTCTGCTCAAATGTTTGTCTCGTTTCAAGGGATAATTTATTGAAAATAACAAGTGATTATGTACATGACAAGGAAATGAAATGAGTGTCACAAAATGATATTTATTACTATTTTTTAATGATTTTTACTTTTTATTATTTTATCACGACTTTTTATGCGTTTAAGGGATTTTTCATGACTTTTTACAATTTTTAGAGACTTTTTTCAGCTTCATATGTGATTTTTAAGGTATTTTTTAAAGATCATTTTTGATTTTTTTATTGATTTTTTTCAGACATTATTTTATTTTTATCATTTTTTAAGGATATTATGCAAATTTTAGCATTTTTAGGACATTCATATTTACATGAGGAAGATTTGAATTGCCCCCAACCTCTAGCAAGGTAGGGACATTGTGAAAGGATAAATGGACTAGTAGATGGGTGAAGGCCAAGGGCCACTTGCATTGAATCTGTTTGGGTGCCAAGGACTATCCAAGAAATGGGATAACATGTTTTTGTGCCAAGAGGAGGGGCTGGTTAAGACAATGATAGGATAAGGAAAAAAAAATTGACACTGGATAGAAAGTGATGCATAGGAATGGACATGTTAGAGGGTTTTTTGGAAAACATGTTTTGCATTTAATGTCCTTATTTTACATCTAGACCAAGATAGGGAAAATGATAGGATATGTACAGGAAAGGGGATATGAATAAGGAAATGATAGGATAGGAAGTATGGACCAAAGGTTATGATAAGATAGACAACATGGATGAAAGTGATATAGACAATGTGAAGCAGATAGGACATGTGATGCTTCTAAAGAAATTTGTAACCTTTGTCAAGATCAAAGCTGGGAAAAGAGGGATAGGGATGTCAACAGAATAAGGGATATGAAAAGAGTAGGATAATGGAGGAAATGAAAAGGGTTAATGGAGCATAATGGATAGAAAACATGAATGAAATCCACCCCCAAGATGAAATCCACCCCCAAGTATAGACTGCAAGAAGTTCATAAATTACACATGATGCCTGTTTGTCAGGTTTTCATCATGGTACTTTCCCAAAGCACATGTTTGCCAGGTTTTCACTATTGGACGAAATTATTTTTCTTTATTATTATTTTTTACCAAGACGCTTGTTTGCCAGTTTTCATCAAGACAACTTTTTCCTTTTTCCTTTTATTTTATTTTTTTGAGTTTTTTTGGGCTTTTCTTTTTTGACATGTTTGGAAGAAACTAGATGCATGACATGACATGGATGAAGGACTCAAGCGTCTTTATTCTCTGAAAGTTGATTTTGAAAGATATACAATAATGGACCATAATACTATGTGCAAAGATGTTGGTAGGGTAAACACAAAGGGATATGAGGGGGGTGATTGGATAAGGATTATGAAAAGGATTGGATAGGATGAAAGAAAGGTTGGAAAGTAGGTCTTGAATGATGGAGGGAGTGAAAGAAGGATGGATTTTGAATAGATGAAGATGGATGCAAGAACAACATTGGCACACACCTTGAGGAGTGATGGAGTGATGTAGGAAAAGGAGATTTAGGATTTTGAAGGATTTATGGAGGAATGGATATGGATTTTGGGACACAAGGACCCAAAATGGATTTGGAAGGTGGGAGACATTTAGGAGGGATAGCAACTTTGGATGCCAATTTGAATTTTCTTTAGCTACTTGTGCTTTAAGAAGCTTCTTGGGAATCCAAATGCATTTTGATTTTTCATTTTTTTGTGGGTCCTTAGAATGCATTGATTGCATAAGAGGTTTAGGAACCCTATTGATTTTGTCTTTATTTTTTCCTCAGTGGGCCTTTTTGGCCTTTCTGATATTTGTTTTTCTTCTTTTAGGATCATATCTTGCTTTGTTCTTACATGTCAATTAGACTTGACATGTTGATCTTTGACTGCATATGAATTTCTTTTGTTATAAACGTTATGCTTGGCATCAAAATTACTTGTAATAGGACTAGATTTAATGGATGGATAGGAATTATTTGGAGGCTTTTTGGATGGATGGAAGGTTCTCCAAGATGTGTGCCTTTGTCAAATTGCATTTGGAAAGGGTATGTGGATTGTGAGCTAGTGGAGGGAGGAATATATGGACCTAATATGGATGGAAGGGATGAAGGCGGAGGTATATGTTTGGATTTTGATTTTGAAGGAATACAAATTCCTTGAGATTGAGATTTGTTATTAAGACCATAACCATAAAAATTTTATTTGACATGAAAGGATTCTAATGTAGTTTTCGCATGGAGCTCTAACCCTCTTGATAATGCTTTCTTTGACCAATGGGATACTTTCTACAAGATGTGAGTCCATTATTATGAGGTTTGTATTATATGGAAGGACTTATAGGTCCATGAGGTGGAGTAGAATCGATAGAACTAGGGGAACCCATTTGAAGTCAAAGGGGTTCATGAACAAATTGCATCGATGTGCTTGTATCACAAGGGGGGTTTGGAGGATTAGGATAAGGAGATAGAGGGATGGGGGGGGGAGTCTTTTTTAGGATTGGGATCTTGATTTTAATATGTTTTAAGACATGTTTCTTCATTCTTTGGATCATCCTCTTGACATGGGATATGACTTTGGACATGTAAGGGGGATTCTTGAAAGGGATAAATGATTTGACATGGAGGAGATGAACTTTGGATAGGAATCTCATGAATGTGATTGCTTGAATATGGAGAACTTGATGGATTTAGTTCAAAGGAACTTGGGCTATGCATATGAATATCTTGGATTTCTTTCGTGGATATCCATTGGAAGGTTGCATTGTTGGAAGAGTCACTTGATGGAGATGGGGGAAATTGCTCTCGTGAAGTTTGTAGAGATGAAGGAGTGGAGGGAAACATGGATGTTTCTTGAAGGTTGATTTCTTGGGAGGAAATAGGTATGTCATCCATGTGATTATTTTGGGATGAGGATTTTGCTAGACATGGGTGAATTATTTTTGCTTTATTGCTCTTCATCCACATGGAAGAATTTTGAAACAAAATATTTAAAGATTTAGATTGGGGTTTATTTTTCTTGGGTGACTCTGCTAGTGACATCGCATTAGTATTTACATTTTTTTACAATTTTTTTGGGTTGAAGATATGACTCAAATATTTTTGGTTGGTGTTCAAAAGATGATATAGCACTTTTGATTATTTGGGAAAACCTTGCTATTGATTCTCTTGTTTGCATGATTGGCATAAAAGTTTGTGTGATTTCTTGAGGATCATTTGGTTGCATTGGGAAAAATATTGGTTCATAATTTGGTGGTGGTCCCCATTGAATCATACCATAATTTGATGAAGCACTTGAAGGGCATGCCAAGTTACATAGGTCATTACTTTGTCTTATGTCGTAAAATGCTTGTGTGTTAGGGGAAGTTTGATTTATCTCTCTTGGAGATTGCATGTTGATTAGATCACTTTGAAATGTTACACCTTGTCTTAGATTAGGTGGTGGTTGCGATTCTCTGTGTGGTGTGAACATGGGTTGGTAAAATTCTTGTTTCCTTTTGAATGCTTGGAACCTATTGAAGATCGACATGATGACTATATGCAGGTGCAAGATTTTTTTGACTTTTTAAAGGATTTTGAGGATAAAAATGCAGCTTAAGGTATGCAAGGACTTTATCAAAAATGCAAAATTTGGATTTTTGGATGATTATGGAAAGCTAACTATATCTTATGCAATTGTGTTTTTGGGATTTTCCGCTTTGGAAAAATCTTTGGAAGAATGCAAACCTAAGAGCCTAACCTTAGGAGAGTGAATAGAGATCTTAACTTTAAAAGGGATCAATTGGATAAAGGGATAAAAAGGGACTAGGTCTAATCCAACATGAAAAAGATGGAGTGAGACTAAATGATAAGGGGGAAATTTGATAGAGGGAAAAATGGGACCAATTCAAGATTCTTTCTTTAATGACATAAGGCAAGACTCTAAAATTTGAATTCCTTTGGGATTTTACAAAGTTTTTGAAAAGGATCTAAATGTAGTATGATGATTTTGCAAGGCAATATGCAATAATAATGTAGACTTAATGCAAGAGGATTAATATTTTAAGTGCAAGGGGACTAATGCAATGTATGCAAAAGGGATTATGATATGAATATGCAAGAATGAAGAAAACCACAAGGCTCCAAGATTAATATTTTTGGTCTCCATACGTTCACAAGGTATTTTTGGAAAATCAAAGTGTTCAAGAATGTTTTGGAATATTTAGGATGAGATTTGAATGTTTAGGAGTGTTTTTTAAATTGCTCTTTAAATTTTTGAAACACCCACATAAGAAACGTCAGACAGAATGGTTGTTGTAAAATCAAAACAAACCCACCACAAGCTAAGGCAAACCAGGACAATATTTGCTAAGTTCCCACTTGAACAAAGCTTAGGCATGCTTACTCATAATAGACAGGTTAGAAGCTTGGAGGCACGTGCTCCTCCTTACAATGCACTCACTTCTCAGGCACACCAGGCTTCAAATCCCAAGAATCATCACTTCCCAAAGGACCGTTGTCTCTACTAAGAGCCACGAAAATGTGGGATATATTAGTTGGTCTTAGACCTTTCGTGCCAGCAGATAGAGGGTTTTTTGGTCACTACAACAGGGTTTTTAGTTAGGTCACTTGTTCAAGTGGATATGCATGTAGAAAATTAGCCCCATTAAGGAGGCCTCCCAACCTACAAAAGTTGCATTCTATAGGTTTTTTATGCACCATGAGGGTACTAAGGGAGATCTTTTGTCAGCATATAAAAATCAAAATCTATTCACTATGACACTAATCATAATGACATTTTTATATACCTGTGTGTGATGAAAATGTGTCACACTTCTATGAGTCATTCCATCCAAGGTTGCTCAAGAATGAGGCCTCAAATATCAACTCATAGCTCTCTATTCATGGAGTACAAAGGTTTATAATGGAGGCCCTCAGATTGACCTAGTTGTGCCCATGCAAGTACACCATGAAATGAGAGATTTGGTGCATGAAAATGAAATCTATTATATATGATTGCAATGCATGAAAGGAAATTAATCTAAATAATAACAATGCATGATTAACCTATGAAAGGAAATATGCAAATTTAATCTATGAAAGTAAACATGAATCTAATCTACATGAATAGCCATGGATGCAAGAAGAAGAAGACAAGAAGAGAGAAGTTGCAATATCCAAGCTTGAGTGCTCAAATTCTCCTCCAAAATTGCTCTACAAACCTGCAGCATAACAATACCTAAAAATTTTATCTCTTTGAATGAGAAGGAGAGGGCTCCTTATAAAGAAAAGTGGATGATAGAGATTAAGAGGCAAAAATCAAAGGTTATGATTAAGAGGCAAAAATCCCACCACTTAGGAAGATGTGTAGAAAAAGGAACTTTTATTTAATTTATTTCCTTTTTCATCAAATAAAGTGCTTTAAGTGGGGATTTTTATTTATTTAATTAAATAGGAGGAATTTAATTTAATTAAATAAGATGAATTTAATTAAAAGGGAGATTAAATATTTTAATTAAATAAGATGAATTTTATTTAATTAAAAGGGAGATTAAATCTTTTAATTAAATAAAAATGATCA
>MU226453.1:1435458-1447900 GCA_018584345.1 Thuja plicata
ATCATTCATTAGAGAATGTTAAGGAACTTATTTTCATCATTGGGCCATTATTAACAGACATCAGAAAATCACACAATCATCACTAGTCACAAGTGCAACTATGAAGATATGAATGTGATTTATATCAAATTGGAATGTGGAAATATTCTAACACAAGCATCAAAGACATAAAGGTCAAGATGACTGTGATGTTAGCTTACCCAATTTAGTAAAGAAAAACCATGCTCGCATCAAGGCATAGAGGCCAGGATGACCAACATAATGGTTATGCAAAAACAATTAAGCACAAAGCAGGAAGAAAATAAAAACATGTTCCATGCCCCAAGTCCTCTAGCTATGCATCACGGAGAGACTTATTAGACAAGGACACTCAACGAAAATAAAAAAATAGTTAGCACACAAAGAAAATATCATGACATAGCTCAAGCATTAAGTGTTGTGTTTAAAAATTTAAGCGTGTTAACTGATACTGAGTTCCGAGGATAAGGATTGAATGCTTGCAAGCAGGTAAGACCGCATGAAAAAACTGAGTAAGACCAAATCGATAAGTGTTGAAAAATACTCAATTTCAAGGGTTGTATTGAAAAATACAGTTGGGGTGGTGTTGAAAAACACCATTTGTGAGGCGTCCTAAAGACCAACGCATCCAAGAGACCAAAGCTAACATAGTTATGCCCCCTAGACAAAGATAAGGACCAATTCCAAACCAAGGCAACAAGGACAAGGCATGATGGAGAAAGGCTAAGTGTCGCGGACATGCACTAAGAAATAGGGGTGCAAAGGCCTCAAGTAGTGCCCGTTTCCAGGTTTTCACCACTTGGATTTTATTACAATTTTTTTATTTTTATTTTTTTTTCATTTTTTTCTTCTTTTTTCCAGGACTTTTTATAAAAAATTTTGAATTTTTGCTACCAAGGCGCTTGTTTCCAGGTTTTCACCAAGGCACTTTTTTTATTTTTTTTTTGAATTTTTGAATTTTTGATTTTTTTATATTTTTGGAATATATAATATTTTTTTGAAGATACATCAAAGCTCCTATTGCTAGGTTTTCACTAAGATGATCATTTTTTCAAGACATTTTCTGATTTTTAGAATTTTTGACAATATATCCTTTTTTGGATTTTTTAAGGATCAATAATTATGTACAAAGGGATGGCCCCAGACAGAATGGGCATCATGGATAGAACTTCATCAGGTGTAAGACATTGATAGGATCAGGGATTTGTTCTCCCTCTTCTGTAGATAGTAAATAAGCACCTATCCCAAAAGCTACTGTAATAATGTAAGGTCCAAGCCAATTAGGTTCAAATTTTCCCTTTTGATCTCTATGTTGTTGATTCTTAGGATTTTCACGTAGGACAAGATCTCCTACTTGGAATTCTCTAGGGTGAACCTTTTTGTTGAAGGCTTTGGACATGCACTTTTGATAAACCCTCATATGGTCAAATGATGCTTGACATTTTTCATCTAGAAGTTCTAACTCTTGAAGTCTCATGGCGTAGTAGTCTTCATCTGTAACTAGACCATGGAGAGAAACTCTAAGTGAAGGAATCTCAACCTCCAAAGGTAACACTGCTTCAGCACCATATGCAAGGGCAAAAGGAGTAACCCCTGTAGGAGTACGAATACTCGTTCTATAGGCCCACAAAGCCAGATTTATCTTTAAATGCCAATCTTTACCATTCTTACAGACTGTTCTATGTAAGATTTTAAGAAATGTCTTGTTTGATGCCTCTGCTTGACCATTTCCTTGTGGGAAGTAAATGGAGGACCACTGTTGTTTAATCTTGAATTTCTTACAAAGTTGTTTAAGGTCCTTATTTTTAAACTGGCCTCCATTGTCAGTGATAATCTCAGAAGGCACTCCATATCGACAGATGATATGGTTCAAAATGAATAGAGAAACTGTCTTGCCCGAGGCAAAAAAAAGTGGGATAGCTTCTACCCATTTAGTGAAGTAATCAGTAGCAGTGATGATAAATTTGTGTCCACCTGATGAGTTGGGATGAATCTTCCCAACAAGATCAAAGGCCCGGTGTTGAAATGGCCAATGAGATATAGAAGGAATGAGCTCCCTACTTGGAGCATGTATCATGTTACCATGTTTTGGACACTTTTCACATGACTTTGCAAAAGCTACCACATCAATCTGCATCGTAGGCCAATAGTACCCTATCCCAAGCAACCTTCGGGCCATGGAAAGACCATTGAAATGTCCCCCATAGATGCCCTCATGAATGTCAACTAACGCTTGGTCAGATTCTTCCTTTTCTAAGCATCTAAGAAGTGTTCTTGTTACCCAAATTTTCCCCATTATGAAGATTTTGGCTACAAGTGGAGTAAAATGAGGCTCCCACAAGGGTTGAGCCTAGCCTGTGAGGTAGATCTTAAATTTCTGATCTTGGTTGTGTTCTCTACAGTCTCTTCAGTCCCTATTTTGCTCCTGCCCATGCAATATAATCTGTGTTGAAGAACCTATGTATTTGATAAAACCCTAGTTACCCAAGATTTATTTTGTTTACTTATTACCTTTTGGGTGACTTAAGTTCTTCAAATTCCCATGTGTGCATTTATACTTTGCATTAAGTCTCTAAGTCGCGTGATAAAAATAGAATATTCCAAATCGTCTGGCGACCCGAAAACTCTCGCTAGTCTAATGATCTCGTAAAAGAAAAGAATATTCCATTTTGATTAGGAGACTCAACGATGATCGTTGGATCAAATGTTGATCAAAGGGGAGTCAGGTAATCTCTCAATATAACTTGGAGTTATCAAAGGGTCTGGAGATCATGCGACTCAGTGTAATTCCTACCTCCAAGTGTGACTTAAGTTCAGAGATGAGTTAAGTTGCGGCCTTTCATTCGGGTGGTCTCGTAATCAAAGGGAATATTCTATCAAGGTCCAGAGACTTGGTGACCACCATCCAATTTAAAGAGGGTCTAACGCTTGTCGCGTGATCTCGTGATAAATCCAGGGTTAGCAAAAAGGTTGGGAGACTTAGCGACAAAGAGAAGGGATTAACCTGAGGTTATGAGGCATTGCCCGAGTAAATAAGGTGATCTAGTGGTTACATTTTAAAGTATAAACTAATTGGAATCTCAGCCGTAAATATAGATATTCACGCCACCTATGACCGTTAGGATTTAAATATTCAAAGGAAATTCAAATATCTGATGTTAGAAGTTATGATAGAAATGACTTGCAGAGAAGTAGATGGATCGGCTGACTTCATAGAGGCACGATTATGGTGGTAGGAAAGATTTCAGAGATATATCTGATTGATCAAAGATATTTTTACAATGAATTTATGAATGAAACTGACAGTGTTAGGGTTTTTGATTATTCTATTACAATCAATTGTAACCCTAATAGGATCGGATTGACTCCAAGCTTGCATGTTGGGGAGTATATATATCAATTTTGAGAGCTTTTCGAGCTCAGAGTTTTCCTTGCTTAGAAGTTATCTGTGGCATTCTTTCTACCCTCTGATTTCTATAGTTTGTAATATTTCATTGATATTCAGATATTGCAAAAGCTTTTTGTGACATCTTTTCGGTGTCTGGGCTTTCTTGTCTGAATTTCTTTTACTGAATTAGAATATATTGAATGATTTTTAGAGAAACATTACAGCCACTGAGCCCTCTTTCTTTTTGCAATAGTGTGTACTATTGTGGATGATTTGATTTAGATGAGTTTGTGGATATTCTACAGTCCCCTGTCATTTTGTCTCATTCCTGTGCCAAATTACAAAAGTGGATCTTTGTTTGCAGGTCATAGTCTATGTCTACTTATAGTGAATACGCTATTGTTTGTGAAATTACTTCTTTCCCTGAATAGCCTTTGTTTATCTCATACCTCCCTATGAAATACTTATGCAAGCCTATCTAGAAAGTTGTGTTCTATTGGTTTCAAGGTTTCACATTGAGGTTACTAAATGTGTTATGATTCAGGTCACCTTCGGTGTATCACCTAGTAGGATAATTTGCTTTCAATTATTTCCCTTTCATGCATTCCTTCTATCCCTTTTCCCTCAAAAAATTACTTTCATGTTAAGAAGCAAATTTGGGTGACATATCAAGAGGAACCAACCTAGAATCCAGAGGTCTCATTTCGGTTAGCAAAAGGTCCCACAACCTTGAGATGATTCCCATGTTACACTGGATTACCAAGACTATGAGAGCTTGGGTAAGGGTGCAAATCTAGGTGTCTAAAAGTTCCATCTAGACCCCTCCTATACAAATCACCAGCGATAAGCGAATGGTGAGAGGTGTTTCAGGTAAGGTTTCTGCGTTCAGATAGATTAAAGGTTTCAGGTATAATGCCATCATGAAGATATGAGTAAATGGCACCATAACGGGATGACTCATGACCAACAAGGGTATAAATAATATGGCTTTCTTGGGAGTCAAAGATAGGGTGATGTAGCTCTTCCACCAGGAATTCAAATCTGGATTCATGTTGATCTAATTGAAGAAGTAAAGCAAGTGTAGCCATAGCATCAGCTGCTTTATTTTCTGCTCTAGGGATTTGCTGAAATGTGACAAATGTGAAGTATCGTTTCAAGGAATCAACCATTTTATTGTAAGGTACCATTTTCTCATGTTTTATTTGATATTCATCATTAACTTGGTTGATTATCAACTGTGAATCCCCACGGATGTGTAACTCTATGATTCTCCATTCTATGGCTATCTTAAGTCCATTTGTTAAAGCTTCATACTCAGTAATGTTAGTTGTACATGGGAACAATAATTTATAAGACTTAGGGATTGTGTACCCATGAGGAGAAACAAACAACACACCAGCTCTTGAACCATTTTGTATAAAAGATCCATCAAAGAACATCTTCCATGTTCTTTCAGTCATATACATGAGATTCTCATCTAGGAAGTCAACTTGAATAAGTGCATTATCTTGCAATGGAAAATCATCCAATTGATCTAATATATATTTTCCTTTGATTGCTTTATGCTCAATGTACTCCATGTCAAACTCTGAAAGTATCATCATCCATTTAGCAAGTCTACCTGTGAGGGCAACCTTACTTAGCAAATATTTGAGTGGGTCTATTTTTGCTATGAGGTGTATAGTGTGCGCAAGCATGTAATGTCGCAACTTTTGGGAAGCAAACACAACAGTAAGGCAAGCTTTCTCAATGCTAGTGTAACTAACCTCATATGAAACAAGAGTACGACTGATGTAGTATATTTCTCTTTCTTTCCCATTTTCATAAAGTTGAGCTAGTAATGCCCCCAAGGAAGATTTTGTTGCTAAAATGTATAAAATAAGTGGTTTCCCTGGGATAGAAGGCATTAAAATAGGAGGATTTACCAAGTATTTCTTGATTTGATCTATGCTCTTTTGACAATCCTCATTCCAAACACATTTGACTCCTTTATGTAAGTTATTGTTGAAAGGTCAAGCTCTATCTGCCAGTTGTGAAATGAATCTCCTTATAGATTGAAGACGTCCTAGAAAACTCCTCATTTGACTAATATTTTTAGGAGGTGGCATATCTATGATATCTTGAAATTTTTTAGGGTCCACCTCTATTCCTTTTGCTGAAATGATGAATCCAAGTAGTTTTCCAAAGGTGACTCCAAATGCACACTTTTTAGGATTTAACCTTAGTTGAAATTGTTCCATGCGATCTAGAATTACTTCTAAATCATCTAAGTGTGTATCTCTTTGTTTAGACTTGGCCAAGGTGTCATCTACATAATCTTCCATTTTTTTATGTATCATGTCATGAAAAATAGTTGTCACAGCTCTTTGATAGGTGGCTCCTGCATTTTTTAATCCAAAAGGCATAACGTTCCAACAATAGGTACCCCATGCACAAGTGAATGCAGTCTTTTCTCGATCTTCAGGAGCTATCTTAATCTGATTGTACCTGGAAAAACCATCCATCAAAGAATAAATCTCATAACCTGTAGTCATATCCACTATCATGTCTATGTTGGGGAGTGGAAAGTCATCCTTTGGGCATGCTCTATTGAGATCTCTAAAATCTGTGCAAACTTGAATGAATTTTTTATGTTTGAAAATTGGTACAATGTTTGATATCCATTCAGCATAGGCAATAGCTCTTATGAACTTTGCACCAAGGAGTTTTTCTAATTCTGCTTTGACTAGAAGAGCTATGTGAGGATGCATCTTTCTCAATTTCTGTTTAACTGGTTTGACATTTGGAGCTATAGATAAGTGATGCATAATAAGATTTATGTCCAATCCTGGCATATCTGAATAAGTCCATGCAAAATTGATCTTCTTTTTTTCTAAGAACTTAGTGTAAGCTTCTTTTTCTATTGGTGACAAGGACTTAGCCAAGTGCACTATTTGTGGAGCCTCATTTGTACCCAAATTAACTGCTTGTGTTGGTTTAATAAGCACTGAAGATCGATCTTGAAAATAGCTGGGGAGACGATCAAGTACCTCATCCTTAGGCACCTCAAAGAGGTTTTTGCCCTTGGATATGCCATTTATTTTTACTTTTTTGGTTCTAACACCATCACACAGTGGTTTTCACCATCAGAACACCTATTCTTTTGATTTTCTTTTCTTTTTATCTTGTGACTAAGGTACTTGATGTCTGGCTCTATCATACTGGTAGCCAGTTTACTGGTGGAAGAGACTACAGGTTCAATGGAATTTAGGTAATGAGCTATCTCATAATCATTTTGGAATGTTAAAAGATCAGGTTCTTGATAGCATTGGGACCAATCAATAAGGTTAGGATGAACAAGGGGTAAATCAACGACTAGTTCAAGGCTATAAATATGAATCATATTATCGCTGGTGACCGAAGAGTCAGAGTCCGTCAAGTATCCCTCTAAGCTACCCAAATTAGGATTCATCCTAACGAGAGAAGAATCATCCATTAAGGCAACATGTGGGTTCAAAACCTCTAATCCTACATGTGACTCATTGGCTACCTCAAGTTGAGAACTAAAAGTGTGAATAACATCAATATCTCTATCAACTGTGGAGGGCTCTAAAAAAGAGTCCCATTCATACTCATTAGAACTTGTATCTGAACCGTGACTATGATGCTTACACCATGAAGGTTTGGGACATCATGATGTAGAAGGTCTAGTTTTATCAAAAGTAGTACTTTCTCTTTCCATTAAATGAACAAGATTATTATGCTGATGCTCTCTCAAGGGGTCCTCTATATCTGATTCTTGTTCTAAAGTTATAATTGATGCATGGGTGACTGAAATATCTAAATCTCCCCAAAGGAGAGTAGTGGAAGGGACCCAATCTTCACACATATCTTGTTGGTTTTTCAAATTAGGTTCATACTTTGTTTCATCATCACTATCCAACTTTTGAAAGAGAGGATTAGTATGCTTGTTGCAATTTTCAAATCCTAGGCCAACAGGCTTCTTAGACTTGTGTCCAAATTTAGCATGATCAAGAGGTTTGGACCTAGCATCCAAATTGTGATTAAGAGGGCCATATCCAAGATAGCCCATATTTTTGACAAAAGTATACCCTCTTTCATAAGCCTTAGGAGAGGGAGAGAAGTTCTCATTATGCATATATTTTTCTTCTCTATAGATCCAGTCTCTAACAAATGTTTCCTCTTTCTCATCTTGAATAGGCACTGATGACTCTATAAATTTTCCAAATAAAGTCATAGATGAAGAGGAAGGTTTCTTTTCTTGTGAAGGTTTTCCATAAGACCGAGGTGAAACTAGTAATGTTGTGAGGGAGTTGAGTTGATACCCCCCATGCCAAGGTCTATTGTTTTAAGCTTGTCTTTGCATTCAGCTAAGTAGCATCAAAATCTTCTGCTTCTCTATTGAGGGGAACATGAGCCTCTACTAAAATTGAATTAACAGATAAAGTTTTATCCCCAGGTATACAAATCTCTATTCCATTGTAGGGGAACTTAACACATTGATGGTAGGTAGACGACACTGCTTGCATATCATGAAACCATGGTCTACCAAGTAAGATATTATACGCAAGGGGTCCAACATCAACTATTTGAAATGAAATATCCTTTTGAATAGGGCCAATCCTAACAGGAAGGATGGCCAACCCCTTGGAACTTCTTTCTGCCTCATCATAGGCTTTGATAGTAATCCTTTTTTTGGTATCTATAACCTCTTCAGAATAACCCAATTCTTTCAAAAGACTAAAAGAGCAAATATTAAGCCCAACACCCCCATCTATCAACACGCGCCTAACATGGGTTCTATGGATCATGACCTCAATGTGAAGGGAAAGATTATGCGGATGGCTCAAAGCTTTATCATTATCTTCTCAAAATGTAAGGTAATGAGGGGTAGCAATGTGATTAACCATATTCTGGAATTGATCAATATCTAAGTTGTTGGGGACATTTTCCATGTGCAAAGCATCCTCAAGGATTTGTTTATGTCGGGGACAACTCTAAGAGCTCAAAGATCAAAATCTAAGCGGGGGTTCTTTGTAACTGATCAACAAGACTATAACTCAATTTAGGATTAACAGCTGGTTTCAAGGTGATAGGCTTGGATGCCACTTGCTTAGGTTTATTGGATTGGATTGAATTGGGTCCTCTAATGACAATAGGACCTTGACTTCGGGTAACAACATTAAGGGCTTGAGATGACCTTCTAGAGTTGGGACCCCTTAGCACCACAATAGGTTCTTTATCAAAAATAGGAGGAGAGTCTTTATCTAGATCATAACCATAAGGGTCTCTGCCACTCATCATATTAACATTTTCTTCCAAAAATTCAAGCATGTTGATAGTATTCTCTACATCTGTGTAAGTATAATTGAGCTCAGCTTTGCCATTCTTAACTTTAGAGGTTTCCCCCTTTTCATATTTGGGCAAAGGTTCCTTGAATGCCTTATGATCAACATTGATGGTCAATCCATCTATTGTAATTTTTCCATTCTCAATGAGATCTTGAATGATATGCTTGAGTTTCCAGCAGTGTTCAATGTCATGTCCAATACCATTATGAAATATGCAATAGGATTTCTCCTTCCACCAATGTGGTTTAACTTCGGGTATATGAAAATGTGCTGCATCTTAAGGATGGGCCAGATTGTTATCAATAAGTTTACTTAAAATTTTCTCATATGACTCACCAAGTTTTGCAAATTGACGCTTTTCACTCTTAGGCCTACCTTGGTAACTTGGCTTACTTTCTTGTTGAGTGGATGTATTGAGCTTTGTAGCTTGAACAATACTAGATAAGTGGAGCACAGGTTGATCTTTAGGTTGGGAGGAATCCACAAATCCATCATTAACCACTTGTTTGTTCCTATTCCAATATTGGTTCTTCCCTTTATCCTTGTTAGAGTTGTTGTTTTGACCATTGTTGTTGTTATTTCCATGTTTAGTCAAAATTCCTTGTTCTCTTAAAACATCCTCAATCCTACATGCGGTCTCCACCATAGTGTCAAATGAATCAAAAACCATCTTCTTAACTTCATACCGCATTTTGGGAACCAAATTACTAACAAGAATGTTGATCTTTTGATTCTGATTTAAGCTACATAAGTCCAACAAGGTGATAGACCTTGAAACATTGTATGAAAAGTGTTGAACAAATCTATGAACAAGCTCTTTGAAAGTCTTAACAGGGGGAGTTATCTTAGTAAACCATTCCATTGCTCGTCCCTTAAGACTTCGTGGGAATAACCTCATAACGTATGAATCATCTTGATGGAACTCAAAACTTGTGGTATAAAACTGGCACACATGATCATGTGGATCTCCACTCCCATCATATTTGTCATATTGAGGAATTTCAACCTTTCTAGGAAATTATTTCATGTCAACACTCTTATCCAAAGGATTAGGGCAAATCGAGTCCAATGAGAAATAATTCTTAGGTGTGAACATCTTGTCCATTGTTCTTTGCATTTCATTGAGCTTCTCCTCTTGGGATGGACCTTGCTTCTTAATCTTTTTATCCACATCAAATTTGTAAGGGACCCTGGCACCCTTGTTGATTAGACTCTCTAGGAACTTATCCTTGTTTTGATCCAAATATTTCTCTACATACTATTGAAAAAGTGGTTCTTGTTGCATTTGCATGAAATTTTGGGAGGTGCGATTAAAGCTCGAGCTACTACCCCCATATTGTGAACCATAATGAGCACATTGTAAAGATGGCCTTGAGTTCCTAGGAGGGGTTTGTCTCCTATGATGATCATGTCTATAAACTATTCTTCCTCTAGGGATAGGAGATCATGATGGTGATCTTGAATGTCTCCTACTTCATGGAGTCCTAGGAGTAGTGGATGGAGGAGAACTGTTTCCATCACTAACATTCATATTATTGAATGGATCATTTAGTTGTCTAGCCAAGAGCCTATCTTTCTCCTCTTGAAAGGCTTTCCTTTCCATTTCCATCAAAGTTTGTTTCTCCATCTCTAGGTGTCTAATTTGTTCTTCTTTATGAACTTGTTCATCTTGGAATGCCTTCTTTTCATGCTCAATCCTCTTGAGTCTATCACTCATTTAATTGGTAAATTTTTTAAGAGGTAAGCTTGGTCTTGAATTTCAAAACAAGTTGTTGGTATAAGTTGTATTGACATGAGTATCATAAAGTTCATCTCCTTGTTTCTCATGTTGTGATAACTCATCGTCATAAGCATGTCTCTTACCTCTCTCTCTCTCAACCCTTTGGTGTGCATCTAGATATCTTGTTGAAATAAGGGGTGAGGTTGGTCTACTATTATGAGAGGAACCACTGAATGAAATAGCATGTCCACTCTTTGCAAACATATCATCATAACATTTATCCCTGGCTTCCTTCTCTCTCTGAGTCATTGTGTAACTCATATCCATAGAAGAGTGAGAAGATGAAAAGGGGATACCCAACTCACTAAGATGACTCTTGGAATCAAACCACACTTCCAAAGTATTCCTAGGTGATTGATCAAATATGGGTTCTTTTCCCTTATGTCTTTGGTGAGTTTGTACTAAGGGTAATTGGTTAAAAACCACTTGAGGTCATTTTCCTTGATTTACTTGATATCTTTTTGTAACTGGCATGAAAGAAAAGGTACTATCTGATAGGATTACCCTAAGAAATGTTGCTACCCAACTAGGATAGAAAAAGCATTAACTTTTCCAAAAAGAGGTGATAAGATAGAAAATTGCAAAGAGGCGTAAGCCAACACTATCACAGAGGTGCCCAATAAACGGGTGAATACCCTAACACATATGGATCAGGAGGATGGTCTTACCCAAATTACATTAATTGAGACTGAAATTGTATGAAAGTGGATGGACAAGAGACTACCAAAACTCTCCAAGTGTGTTATCAAAGAATCTAAAGGTTTATCTTTTCAATAAGGACGGTTTCTATCTCACCAAGTGCCAAGAAAGGTCACTTGTGAAATCAAAGATTTCTAATCCAAGAGGTCAAACGCAAGAATCCTAAGAAAAAACAAGCTTCTAACAGCAAGGTAAGTAATCCAATCTGACCTCGATCAACCCAAAAAATCGAAAATGATAGGACAACAAGTTAAACAGGCTCAAAAATGACATCAAACAGCTCACTGGCAGGCAGTTTCGCATGACAAAATGCTTTCTTGTGTGAGGATTTGTACATGGCTGCATGAAAAAATGCACAGGAGCATGAGGAAAAATCAAACTGGTGTGACAGTATAATAGCAAATTGGGAGGATATCACGTGAGGATTCTTAGATAGCCACGCAAGCAAACATAGCGAATGGTGTGAAGAAATAGTTTTCTCGCATGAGGAAAGGACACAGAACTCAAGTTTTGATTGTTTTAATTGACCAAATAGATGCATTAACATATTTTATCATGAATCAGGCACGCAATATAGCAATTAGGGAGTTGATGCAGGAGCATCCCAGGGTAGTTGGCTATCCTGCATGTTTTGGAGATTTGATGGAGTTGTGTGGACTTATTTTCATGTGTGAGGGATTTGGTAGAGTTGTGTGGACCTACTTGGGTCTTGGTTAATTGGTTTTGATGTATTTAATGGAACTTGGCATGGTCTTGGTTGCTCGGCATGGTCTGGGAGGAGCTCGGCCTTGCTTAGGAATTTGGTGCCTATTACAGGCCGTATAAGTAATTTTACACAAAGAGTTAGAGGATGAAAATTTCAGGGATTGAAGAGGGCCTAGATTTCTACCTACAGTTCAAAGCACAAGTCCTAATTCATCCAGAGCTAGGAGATATCACGATTTTACTAAGACATCAATTTTGGGCATTTAATTGTTGTTGTTGGCCGACTTGTGGCATTTAATTTATGTGTTTGTATTTAATTTATGTTTAGGGCCGACCTGTGGCTTAGATTGGTATAAGTAGAGGTTGTGGGGGAAGTCTTTAGTCATTATTCATTCATCCTGGAGAAGAGGAAGAGGTAGAGGAGCAAGTTTTGAGAAGAGCTAGTGGTTGCGGCTTGGGGGACAAGGGGATTGCTTGGTGGACTTGCGAGCACAAGTTTAG
>MU226453.1:1491316-1501813 GCA_018584345.1 Thuja plicata
TCCAAATATCTTCTTCTCTCTCGGGTTTGATTTGAACATCTTTATCTGGAGCAGACAGAATAACATAATTTCCAAAATTACACTCTTCGTACAGGATTTGGGCTCTGGGTTCAGCTGAAGGCATCACGGTATATTTATTCTTAGGTTCAGGTTCTAACTTTACTTTCTTCTTACCTACGGGAATTGTGGCTTTGGACCAGTCCATTTTTATATCCCCGCCTAAGTCTTTACAGAAGGTTCTGCTGAGTAACATCCCGTAACTAGCTGGGATATCAGCTACTAAAATGGTGAGCTTTAGCCGCTTGTCAGGATGTGCAGCTAGGACAGCCTGGCAATCTTTGATCTGACCCTTTAATGGCACTTCTTTACCATCCATAGAGTAACAATGGCTAAAGGTTTTGGTTAAGGGTAAGTCCAAGGCTTTAGCTACGGGAGCCGACATTATGTTGTCGGAAGCACCAGAATCGATAATACAATTACTCAATTTTTGACCATTCAATAGAAGAGAAACATAAAATGGATTTGGCTTTTCCTCTTCGTACTCAGTTTCTACAGAATTAGTACACTGGCATCCTTCTGGAGTTTGGGGAGTATCTTGGGGTTGGAAAACAAAAGGTTCTTGAGTAGTGGAGGTCTCACCTATAAAGGATTTATCTGCTTGAGGACCTGTATAATTTTCCCCTTTAACATATTTTACTAACTTATGTAGTTCTCCAGGGTTCATCTTCAAGAAATCAAGAGAAGAGATAGAAATTGTGGAAGACTTACAGAACTCAACAAAATCGAAAGGAGATGAAGGGGTAATTGTATTTCTGGGAAGAATTTTTACCTCCGGGCCTCTTGAACTTGTGCGCATTTCTTCACCAGCTGGCTCCTTTCTTTTTGTGTCTGTACTTGTAGAAGCTGCACCCGGAACAAACTTCTGAGTTCATTGGTTTCTTGTTAAGATAGTGCAGGCTGGATCCTATAGGGTTGCCAATACACTTCCCCCTTGCTCCGCCCCAGGTACATATTCTGAGTAGAAAGAACCTGACGAACCCACATCTGGAGAATCTTTTTCTTCATGAAATTGTTCGTTATTCATCTCATCTCTGGCTGCATTGAGTTGTAAGTATCTTATCCATTCGGTACACGTATCCCCATCATGATCAGTGGTTAAATGGAATGAGCACATAGTTTCTTTGGGAGCGGGCTCTATTAGCAACCTTGGTTGCGGGCCAAGTAGAGCTTTAGTTTGTTGTTGGGGAAATTGCCTTCGACTTACATCCTGATAAGGGGGTTGATAAGAATTTGTTCTATTCTACTGCCTTTTTAGCATAGCTATGTCATTCATAAGCCTCTGTATCATTGGATCTGTGGTCGCAGCTCCTGAAGAACTTCTCGGAGTTTGTGCTTCTCTCTTCCACTTGCCGACGGTTATGAGAGTGTCTTCAAGCTCAATCGCTCTGGTTTGGGCATCTTCAAAATTTGGAACTCCGTCTTTCAACAAATGGAAGCTTACACCCGGCGGGACCGCATTGAGGAAGTAAATCTTTTTGTTCTCATCGCTTGGGGCAGCGGTCGCGGGAATTCTTTGTAGAATTCTATTGAACTTAGCTACGAACTCTCTCATCGGTTCGTGTATCTCCTTCTTTAGCTGACTAAGTTGTATCAATAAAGAGACTTCATTGTCAGGAGTTTTGAACCTTCTTTCAAAAGCCCGCTTCATGGTGTCCCAATTCATGATAGATCCATTCGGCAAGTGACTGAACCAATCGGTAGCAGCATCTATAAGAGTTCTGACAAAAAGTCTCACCGCCACGTCTTCAATAGATACGCTCATGATCCCACAAGCGGTTTGGAAGGCATTGAGATGGTCATCTAAAGAGACCTTGTTGTCTCCGCTGAACTTAGGCAAAATTTGATTGGCTCCTTTAGGTAAATCAGCGGGTTGGTTAACCCCCAGGTTCAGAGGCCCAATGTGTTGGCCCCAAGGTCGATTTTCGGCCATGAATGGAAGCTGGAAATTCAAAGGGTGGATGTTTAAGACAGTGGGAATTACAGTACCCAGAGAAAAAATAGCTTGGACAGTCAAAGGGATAGCTGGGCTTTGTGGGGGAGATGAGGGTCGGCTGATAGTTTGAGACTTCCTTCTTCGGGAAAGATTTAACTCTGATTTGAAATTTAGACTTTCCAACAGTTCAAAATCTTCATCCACCAATCCTCTGCTGCGTTCCCCCCTTGTATATCTTCTGGTTGCCAGTTCAGGTATCTATTTGAAACTCAGTTCTGTTGCCGACCTTGTGCCAGTCTATTAACTATGACAGCTTCTCTAGCAACAGAAATCCCTCTCAAATGTTCACCAATTTCTTCTTCCCTCTCGAGCACTTCTTGAACCCGGTGGAATTCTTGATTACTTCGTCTGACCCTCCAAGCAGCTGAAGCAAGATCTGAGATTAAATCTTCCTGTGTGTTTTCAAAATTCAAATTTGGCTGGAGCACAGGGAACACATTATCATTGGGTAGCACCATTATGTGGCATTATGACGGGAATCGGACAAGCACACTTGACTGGTCTTTCCCCAGCAGAGTCGCCAAAATCTATTGGCTAACAGATTTGTTCTCTTTATACTTTGATTTTTATCTTCTAACTCTATGCCTTTGAAAACAAATCAGTACACAACAGTTGGGTAAGCATTTACTTTGCTTCCCTCTGAATTTTACAAAAGGTACAGCTCCCTTCTAAAGATATTCAATGAATGGATAATGCAATCTAACATATAAGCTTTTAACTGAAAAGCAGGAAAAGATCTCTCAACTATTCTTGGACAGATGAGGTAGAGAAAAAGAAACTTGCAAAACTAAACAATGAAACAGAAAACTACTTTGCATAGGAAAATTAAACTAAGCGACTGATCAAGAATTTCAGAATAACTAAATGCTCATCTACAGAAAAACTGCAACTCACAAAACTACAAAAAAAATGACTGAAACGAAATTACACGTGCACAAGATCAATATACAACTCTCTCAAAGTAGAACATATATATTTCACCATCTGATTCAAAGATCAAAATAAATTAATGCACGAGTATTCAGGTAAGACTGGCTCAAAGTCCAGTTATCATCAGCCATTCAAACTACTGCTAAACATAAAAGAACTTATGCTACTATTTTTAAATTCTATCTTTCCCTCTATTCTATTCTATTCTAACCCTTTCTAATTTCTTAAGCTCCAGCTTAAATAGTTTAAACAGTCCGAGAAAGCCTCCCGAAAAACCCGGCTTCTCGGACACAATCAAAGCAAGAAACAGTTATCAGTTACAACCAAGTTCCCAGAAAAGATTTAAAGCAGAGTAAATTAAGAAAACAAAACTGAATCTGATTCAGTTTTCCTGTGCATCCGCTGACGTGGCTACCTTTACCAGCTTCCATGACCGAAAGACACGGAGCAGCTCCTGATTAGGCGGGGCGTGCAAGTTCTTCAACGCAGTCAACTTGGCGTGTGTTGCATTTTTCTCCCACCACATTTTTTGGATTTTCTCCGCCTGCTTCGGCAATTGCCCCCGGTTTAAGATTAGCATGGCTTCTATGTTGGCGGTCCTTGTAAGGTCGTGAACCATTGGGGCTTCACTATCCTTGAAAGCATTCATTTCATCCACAAAGGACTTAACTAATGCATCGACGCCCTGATCCCCATCTTCCAGTTGTAGAATGCCTGAGGGATTTACTATTTTGATATCCTTCAGGGTGTCGGAGTGAATCTCCTTCACTGCTTTTTCTATGATTCGCATCTGAGAAATGGCTGTTTCGAACAATGTGTTCTTCCAGCTGAAGTTCTTCTTTAGGATGAACAGCATACACGGGTCAACCAACTTCATGGGATTCTCAGTCAGAAACTGTTTCACTCCATAATCTTCGATCTCTTGTACTCTCTTCACAATCTCTGCACAATTTCCTGCCTCACTTTCCCAGATTGGGATCAAAGTCTGGATCTCCCCCAGGAGTACTTCACCGTCTACACGGGTGCTTACGAACTCCCTTATGAAAGCACTTCCTTCTGCTATAATGTCGTCTGTCCATGCCTTCTTTACTTCTGTCCAGGTCCTACCCTACTGTACCTGTTTGACCAGCTTTTGACTTTCTGCCAAATTGGGGTCGAATCCCTGATGAGCTTGTGCTAGAGGTATCGCACCATTCTCAGCCAATGAAGAGAGAAATTCTGCCATGGTTGAGACTATCTGCTTCAATTCCCACTTCTCTTTGCCATCTTTCTGCGACTGTCCGAGCATATGATCCACGGAGAATTTGAAAATGTGATCGCGGGAGTCTCTGTTCAGCACCCCCAACTCCATCTTCGTTATCTCATAATCCTCGGGCTCAGGATCTTGTGTTTCTCCCATAGGCCTTACTATGGCAATTTTGGCAGTAACTTTCCCTGTAGAAGGGTCTGTAATTAACCTCGCGTCGCTCTTCATTCTTTTAGCTTTTAGAGTGCGAGCTGCATACCTCGTAACGATTTCTTTAACTGGCATAGACAAAGGCTTGAAACTTTTCCTCTTGTTAACCAATTCAGTGAGCCATGGTGGGACTGCACTAGGCTCCATTCGGTTATCGGGGGTCTTTACAGGTGTATCCGTAGCATGAGATAGGTCTTGGCAGTGTGTGAGAGCTTCCTGAATCTTCCCTTTGTGATCAGGGGTGAATGAGAGATCTTCATCATTGAGGTCACCGACATCATCCAGATAATCAGGTTCCTCTGAGGCCATCCGGTTCTTCTTCTTAGACCTCGTCCTTGCTCTTGATCTTAGCGCGGTTGGGTGTTTCACTGAGGTTGTCTTCTCCTTCAATAGTATTTTTTCACCTGCATTTGATAACAAAGGAGAGTTATTAGCAAGAGCTTTCTTTACATTTTTAATAGGCGACCCAGTATCACAGCTTGTATCTGTAAGGAGTTGAACTCCTTTCTTCCTTGCCACGATCCAGTTCTCAGTTTCTTCAAATATACTGCGGGCCCGGAGTCTGATATCACTGGATTCCTTTATGCTCCAATCGATGATCGGGACAGCATCTTCTTCGAAAAAGGTGGCAGATGGACGAGGAACCTCTGAACCATCATCTTCTATATTTCTGATATCAAACTTCAATTGCAGCAGCCTAATCTAAGATACCGTAATCCTGGTTCAATCTCGTTCCCAAATCATTTTCTCATCACTGAGATTTTCCCACAGATCCTCAAGATGATAGCTTGGAGAAGGGCATTTGCCTAATCCCAGGGTCTGCCTGGCAAAACCTTTGCTATCAAATCCTGTCCTTGGTTCATAGAAAGGCATGTGGAAGTTCAGTAAATTGCTCCCCACAACAGATGCATCCAACATGCTGTTACAGATTAGATGGCCTAATCTCACTGGGAACAAAGAGTTCCACTTGTCTTCTAGGAGAGCAGTTTTGATAACAATGAATAGCTGTCTGCAAACCTCTGCAAGAATAAAACAGTCGAAAGCGTACCTAGGCAGCTTCAATGGTTCTTCTTCAAATCCTCCTACCTGGATATAAGTGAAGCGGGGAAATTGAATGTAAAAGCTACCAAATACTTTGACCAATTTCTGAGCATTGTCTGAAATCCTCTGGTTCGGCCTGCCAGCAAGTTCTTGACGCAATTTCCCCCAGAACACATCATGTATTGTTCTGTAATCCTCCAGAACTTTATCTCTTCTCAGTAATGGGCAATACTCATAGATAAATAAGCTTTCATTCCAAGGATCTTTCTGGATAGGGGATAGATTTTGAGTGCAGGCCAAACAATACATTAGGTACGAGGACATATAAAACCCTTCCCTGGTCATTTGATTCTGTTTGAGCTGATCCCGAAGAGATGCGGCTATGATTTCGGCCCAGTCTATGTGTTGTCTTCCTTCTAAGATGATCTCTACAAAATGAAACATCCACTCATCAAAGAACAAGGCATGTTCTGAACCTTTTAATCGGTGGAGGAGAACAACCAAATCATGCACCAGGGGGTTCATGTGATCCTTAGTAAGGGATTTGGGCAACCGCGACCCTCCTTTATAGTTGGTCTTCGTCCATCTTCTCGCTATGTGGCTTCTGTTCCTATCAGCATTTTCCCTAAATTGGGCCAGGGACTGGGTAGGAGTAAAGTTAACAAGACCTTCATCTGGTATTTTGAAAACCGCTGCAATGGTCCCGCGGTTCACAGGTATTAGGGTTTGACCATCCGTGTTTAAAATGCTCTTCAACTTTACATCGTATCTGTTGATACATTCCTGCACTAATTTTGGACAAACGACGGAAGGTGGGAATGCAACCGCTTCTAATAGACCATTGGCTAAGACTTCTACAATGAACTCCTTGTCAACACGAGCTGAGAGTTTTGAAGTTACGGTATCAACTGAAACCCCTAAAAAATCTGTGTCTGTTATGACCGAAGCCCTACATTCAAGATTCTTCACGTTTCCAAAGAAATGCATGACAGACTTCATATTTGCCTAAGAAGATGAAAGTCTACCAGGTCACTGCTTGAACTATTGAATTTTAAGGAATAACCAAAAATGAGAGGCAGAGCTCAAAAAAGCTACCTGTATGATTTGAACTCGACCAGACCACCCTTCCAGTGCCAAGACCCCGCAATGTACAATAGAGAAAAATGACTTACCCAGCCTCTGTTTCTAGTTGCCGTTTGAAACGCGAGATATACTCCGCTATGCCCGTATTAATAGGGCTTTCGATACCAAGTGGTGATAAGCAATAAATGCTTTCAAATCAAATTAAATCTTTGGGATCTGCCACCTTTTCCGATCATCATTGTTCACTCTCAAACCAAATATTTCCCACCCGTGCAAGTGATTTCCTTGATTTATGCGTACTGACCCAGCCAATGAAATCATGCCACATCAATCGGCCTGTCTTGTCAGGTCATCACATCATTATTGATCCCGTCTGCAGTCTTTTTGAACTACTTTGAACTACTTTGAACCAGAGTTTAAAGGGGTTCAAAGAGGTTCAACCTCTCATAAGAGGAAAAATACCGTGCACTTACCTGCATAACACATCGTCAGTAATAAAAGACTTAGGCCGCTATTGAACTCCTTTGAACTACTTCGAGTCAGAGTTCAAAGAGGTTCAAAGTGATTCAAATGACTTGAAAGGATATGTTATCGGTTTAAAACAGACTGAAACTGATACCAACGACGCCGAAAGATTATATTTGATAGACTCAAATGTGTAAAGGCTTTTGGAGGAACCAACAAGGTGGAAAAGTGAACAGAGTGAAGCTTTGACCATCGTAGACCCACAAACTTGGAAAGTTCAAATAAAAGGCGACTCTTACCCATCCAACAGGACACAAGACTAATAATTGTCTCAAACTTAAGCATGTCATCCAAGACCTCATCGAAGGAGGTAAAATCAATGGACATACTACCAATGAGGATCATACAGCATTCAACAAACCTTTTCCTAATTACAACCAAGGGGAGACATCTAAAGCAAAGGGCAATGAGGTAAGCTACACCCATTCCAAAAGTGATAATGTGATTAATATGCTCAATATTAAAACTGAAGCCATCAATGTGATCACAATTAAAGGTGCCTCATCCTCCTCAAATGGTGTAACACAGAGCCATGCACAGGTTATAATCAAGGGACCTCCAAAACTGACATCCCCATCAAAGGTTCCTATTATAACTATTCCTAAACCAGCAGCAAAACATATGGTCACTATCCCTGGAGCAAAATATGACTTGGTAGAGCAATTGCAATGAACCGCTGCCAAAATTTCCATCTTCGAGTTGCTCAAGATATCCATGGTACATAGGGAAATCCTATAACAAGCCTTACACGCTGCTAATGTTCCAAAAGATAATGACATAGACAAGTTTCAAGTGATGGTCAACCACATCTCAGCGCCACACTACCTCTCCTTTTTTGAAGAGGATGACAAGTCATTGACCCATCCGCACAACCAACCCCTACATATCAAAGTCCTTATTCATAAATCCCATGTTAGATGTGTATTGATAGATGGAGGCGCAGGATTAAATATCTGTACACTGGATCTCGTCAAGAGACTAGGTCTCTCAGAACAAACAATTGACACTAGAAATAAGATAACCATCAAAGCTTATGATGAGGAAGAAAGAACCTCTAGGGGTCTTATTTCTCTACCTATCAGAGTCAGACCCATTAAAAGGAATGTTATATGTCAAGTTCTAGATTTACCACTAGCCTACAATATTCTACTATGCAAACCATGGATTCATGAGATGCAATCTGTATCGTCCACTTATCACCAATGCATAAAATTCCCACATAATGGTGTGGAAGTGACAATTCCTGCTGATGCTAACTACACTTGCAACAATATCAAAACTGGTAGCATGATCCCACACAACAAAGAAGCTATGGATGCAGTTGCTCCTGAAACTACCAAAGACATGGTTATGAAGAGTTTTAGAAAAACATTGAAACTTGAAGAAACAGGTATGGGAGAGTACAAGCTGGACCTGACTCCTTCACTGACAGAACTTCCGGTGTCACCGAGATCCTATGGAAAACCTTCATCGACATTCACACCTCTAGCATTCAAAGAGCCAGAAGTACACAAGGCAACTGGTATGATAAAGGCATCCACATCTTCTCCAGATAACACAGAAGAACATGCATTCTTGGACTGGCTTTACAAAGGGGAACCAGTGGAATCTGAGGTCAAACATGTGAAGATATCCCCAGAATAGTATGGAAAGGGATATGATTTCCTCACACAAATGGGTTACAAAGGAAAGGGACCTCTAAATGACATAGGATGAGGGATAATTGAACCCATACCCATGGAGTTCCGCAACAATAGAGATAAAATAGGACTGGGTTTTAATACTCAATTTTACAAACCTACTTCACAAGAGAGTCCACCTTCTGAAACAGGGAGTGATAAAATAGATGAGATAATATTGGAACCATGGCCTTATGAGAGATTACTACATATTGGTACGGAGAATCCATAATATCAAGGAGAGCACTATGTACCTAGCTTTAAGGTACCACAGGATATTCACACTCCTTTGCTAGCACAATCTCCCATTCAAGAGGTAGGAGACACCATAGCAACAATCACTCAAGAGATACCCCAGCCACACAATTTACATCCTAACTGGGGGCGATTGGTCACAATTTCACATGTCCTCGATCTACCTCACTTTGATCTACAAGCAGCTAACCGAGTCCATCAAATAAACATTGCTAAATATTTAAATAGATCTGATGATGATGTCACAGACTCTCATGACTACGAGTGGGATTGACTATCTATTGCCTCTGAAGATATTGGAATAGATACAGTTCACATGTTTGCAGCTTCCTCAGCTCCTAGTAAATGACCTAACACTCCTTTCAATGATACTGATCCTCCTGAAGCAGAAGAAGAGTTCCTTCCCCCGATCATTGATGGAGACACTGGTGAGTACATAAGTATATGAGAATTTCATAGGCTACAAGCAAGAAGCCTCCTTTTACAAAAGGATGATGATGACATTTCTACTGATGAGTCACTAGAGTTCGATCCATATATGACTAAAAAAGACCCTTTTAATGATGATCTCACTCTTATTGATCTAAATATCAAAGAAATTAACTTAACAGATCGTGTCATGTCGGTTAATAGTCTTGATGCTAACACGATGTTGTCCTTCCCAGAATCTGACTTCCTAAAATTGGTACTTCCAGACCTAATTGATTGGACTGAAACATATCCTACTCCTATCCTCGACTTTTCCAATGACCACTCCCTAGCTTGTTATCTCAATGCTTGTGAACCTTACCCTTCTTCCACCAATGCAAGGAGTGAGAACATGTCGTAGGAGGATATCAAGTTTCTTAGTCACAAACTAAAAAATAAAAAGAAAAAGCAGACTGATGGTGAAAACCACTCTGTGGTAGTATCAGATCCCAAAATAGTAAAGAAAAAAGACGTATCCAATGGTGAAAACCTCTTAGAGGTGCCAAAGGATGAGACTCTTGATATCCTCCCTAAACACTTTCAGGAAATATCTTCGGTATTGATTGAACCAACACAACCAATAAACTTGGGCACCATTGAAAATCCTCAAATAGTTCATCTGGCACAATCTTTATCAGAAGAAGAGAAGGTACAGTTCACAAAGTTCCTGAAGGAGAAGAAGATCAACTTCACATGGTCCTACACTGATATGCCTAGGCTAGATCCTAATCTCATCATTCACCACTTATCTATAGCTCTCGGGATTAAACCCGTAAAACAAAAACTTAGAAAGATGCATCCTCAAGTTGCATTATTGGTGAAAGTAGAATTAGAAAAGTTGTTAAAAGCTGGATTTATTTGAGTCATTGCCTATGCAGCATGGATCTCCAATGTGGTCCCCATTTCTAAATCTGATAAATCTATCAGGATCTATACAGACTTCAGAGACCTAAACAAAGCATGTCTGAAAGATGACTTCCCTCTACCAAACATTGACATGATCATAG
>MU226453.1:1529038-1549364 GCA_018584345.1 Thuja plicata
AAGAAAGCAGGCCCATTCAAAATCCTTAAGAAGTGTGGGAACAATGCATACAAGATTGATCTACCACCGGACATAGGACTTTCTCCAATATTTAATGTTTCTGATCTTTATGCTTATAAGTCTCTTATTGATGATTTTGATACAGGCATAGGTCATTCTAACAAGGCAGATGTGTCTCAGTTACCAAAGACCATTAAACCTCAGATAGAATGCATACTAGACAAGAGGGTCTCAAAGCAAACCAGGAGGGGTACTTACTATGCCTACTTGGTCAAATGGAAAGATACACCTACTGAAGATGCAACATGGATGAGCCAAGAAGACATTGAGAAGGTAGGGTACAACCTTGATACAGTCCCAACTCAAGGGACTTGAGTTCTTTTGAGGTGGGTAGTATGGTGCAGAGCACTCAAAGCAATTCAGTGATTCAATGTTTCCACCCAGGCATTTATTAAGCCTTCCATTGCATGAACATGGCACTATACTTCTACTCATCTCCACTAATGGCTCATGATGGGGATCATAAGATCTTAGGTTGTTATATTGATATAAGTCCATTTGTAAAGGCTTAAGGCTCATTGGTGATTCTATAAACCTTGAGTCCTTAAGACCTATGGGACATTTTGATTAAAGTATTTAGGAATATATTTAGAAATAGGTTGAAATACCTTAAATAAGGTTAATTTAGGTCCTAGGATAATCTAGAGTCATTAGGATGTCATTCTAAGCATGAAATGTCAAAACAACAAAAAGTTGCTATGCAACTTTTCAAAGTTGCTAAGCAACTTTACAAAAATGCTTAAAAGCTGCTAATCAAGGAGTTTCAACCGATTGCAATTGAATCTAAGGAAGTTGATCGGTGAAACATAGCTATATAAGAGTCATACGACCTTCCCAAAAGAACAGGTTGTTGGATGTAGACAGTTTTATTCAAAATCAATAAAATTCCCTGTTCTTCCTTAAAATTCATTGTTATTTCATTTCTGCACGTGCTGTACAGATTGGGAGTGAAAGTTTAACAATCTGAGAGGATACTTTGGCATGTTACCTAACTAATGCACTTGGTCTAAAGCAATTTGGTGGTCGCTGGCCAGAGATAGAGCATTTTCTTTCCTAACTTCCAGGAAACCCTAGTTCCAGCAGGGTTTTGGGCAAATGGAGATATAGATCACGACTGTACCATCCAATTTGCACAAAACCCAATGAAAATGGAAGCATTAGGAATGTATTATAGGATTCTAGAAGCAGGAGGTCAGAAGTTGAAGGGAATGATTTTTGCTTGCAAGCCCTAGGCCAAATATTATGATGTATTTGGTCCTGAATTATAGGAACTTGCTTATCTAGTGTTAAATATGCACAAAGTGAGTAATCCAAAGGTGGATTAGGTGTTCTCAGATAACCTTGAAGAGATCCAAAGACCTGTCTTCAATCTATGCACCCATTTCATTGGTCTTCCTTTGAAAACCAAGCCTATTAGGGCCCTATTAGGTTTGTGTACCTTGGAGGATTCTTGGAGTGCAGGAGTAGATCAGGAGTTGGTCTTGTCGGGCAGTGTTTGGGTTTTTGAACATCTTCAAATTGCATCATTTGGTCTGGTGTTGGGAGTAGGTTGTATCAGAAATCCCAACTTTTGTCAAGTCTAGCCTTGTAGCCCTGTTTTGGGAAGTGACTAGTAGACATTGGAATAAGTTGCAAAAAGTGTGCTTGGTGAACTTAGTTATTGTTCTTGGGATTGTTAGAGGTGTATGACAATCAGAGCAAGGTGTTGAGGCATTTCTTGGAGTCTGATTGAAAGTTTCATTATTTTGGAGCATTAGACCTCAAAGGTCTAAGAAGATCAAACCTTCCATTGTTGCACTCTGCACCAGATTCTAATTAGAGTAGATGTCATAATACAGGTACAAATACTAATATGTAAGCTTCGATCCAACACATAAAAATTAATCAAAATCCTATGACAACTCCAACATATGGCTAAAATACAATTAGTCCCTAATAGAGAGTACAAATAAATGATCCTTGAGGCCAATTAACTCAAGTATAAATAGTATAAATTATAATTACATTATCATATACAATATCTATCAACATACATAATATGAGTATAAGTATGTTTCTGAAATTGAAAGAGAAAGATAGATATGCTATGGACCCCAAAATAAGGTCTCTAAAGTGGTCCATAACCTATACACCAATATCCAACAATTCATTTTCATGCCACATGACCATGTGGTACCCTTAGGAAAACCCAACCATGCTTGTGGAGATAGTTGCACGACCCAAACAAGAACACAAGGTATACAATTAGGTATATGCATACACTCATACAAATGAATGCTTATAGAATGGAGAAAATCAAGGGATCACATAAGATAAATCATTGATCAACACTTAACATGAATAATCATAAAACACAATGAAATATTGAACATAGTCATGCAACCAATTTCTAACAGATGCTACACAGACTACTAGGACTTAATTGTGAGAGTAGCAAGATTGTGGAATATCATCGGGCATGCCAACAAGTATCACAATGCTCCTCCACACAAATCACTCTCTCATACAGATGAGAGTTTCAAACATATTAGAATCATCACCACATACCCATACATGTAACAATTTACATCTAATGTCACCCATGGCCTCACGATAGTCCTCATGGCATGTTTTTAAACTTCACTTACCTTGATTAATATTCAACCCATTAGTTCATTATGTTTTCACTTATTAAAACCCCTTGAATTCCATTTCCATCTAACCACTTACAGGTTGGGGGCGTGTTAGGAGAAAATACCCATACCTACTCAAAACACCTAATAATAAGGCTTAACTTCACAAACAAGGATGTGCAAATCCACAACCAAGGAAACAATAAAATGCCCAAAAAGACACAAAGTTCATAATATCACCATTTCACATGAGTCACTCAATTGGTCTTCACCAAGAGGGAAGATCCCAAGATGACCACTTAATAAAATAAATATTAATCCCTTTCCTAATATGCCAATATATCGGATCTCAACAAGATCGTGCAATACCAATACAATATAAAATATATCAATATGCCCAAAATACCATATCCACAATCTCACAAAAGAAACCTTGAAACCAAAGGCAAATGTGCAATACATACACACACTTAATTGGCATCATGGGCAAGAGTGTGGATCCCTAGATAATACTAAATATTTCTCACAACATATAGCACTAATTGATCTCAAACAACATAAAATCACAAAGGGATAAATTTTTAAGCAACAATTGGCAATTATACACAAGCACACAAAATTAGTCACAAATCCAAGAGTTCAAATCCCAATGATCCTCAACCAAAAATCCCAAAATAAAAACTAGCCAACCACATCAAATAAACTCATAGAATACATCCAATTTTGGCTTTCTCAAAATGCAAATCAAGGCCATAGACTAGTTTAAAAGGCCATCGTCATTGATGGACCTTTGAATACGCCCAAAATTCAAAATTGGAATCTCATAATTCTGAGAAATCCCATTGGTTCCCAAGTGAAAAGCATCACAAACATAAAATAAAATTACAACTCCATCCACATGTAGAAAAATGGATAACATAATGGTATAAAACTCACATTTCTAAAGCCCAATTTACATAAAAGCCTAAACAAGCATCAAATTGTATCAAACAAGTGGGAACAAATATAAAACCATCCCACATAACAAATGCAAGAAACTAGAATTAATAGAATCAAAGAAAAAATGAGGAATGAGGTTTCCTAAATCATGTTGGAGAGAGCACCCAAAATAGAGAGAAAAACATGTACATGTTGTAAGATCCAATGAAATTACGAGTAACACAAAGAAATCTCGACATGAATTCAACAAGCTGATACCCACAAAAATCTGGTAACACAATCTCCTCGAACAAGCAAAAACTAAATTTTTCTAATGAGAGTTGGAGAAAAAATTTCCACATTTCATAAAATCGTAGTGTGAATAATGAATTCACTTTTCCAATAAGAAGCCTTTTTCAAAAAGGTCATTTGGCTAATTTAAAAATCACTTAAATCAAATAAATCATAAAGCTAAAGCAAAACTCCCCAAAATATCCCAACAATAAATTGTTTAGTTCCAATTAAATGGAATACATATACGACATATTTGACCATAACATAAATTTATTATGTAATTAATTTAAAACAAAATTTAATTTAAATAACTCAACTGCGACCAACTACGGATAACTCAACAATTCACTAATTCTTTATTGGTCTTTCACAAATTATGCCAAGGCAATTTAGACTTTATCTACATGGTAATCATAGGTATAGTAATGCAATATGTTGTGCCAGTTGTTATTGAGATATTGGTGTTGATCATGCCTTGTTGTTGTTCGAGGATTTGATTTATGCCCATTATTGTTGAAATATGTTATTTAAATGTGTAAGATCAAATGAATTTATTATTATGATGTTTTAAATAATGACTAAATATGAAAGAGATAATTTTGTAACATTTGAATACATAAGAATGATTACAACGTTAAAATGCCCCTTCATGAGTTTCAATTTCTTGATTATTGTGTATGTGCTTCGACTATTTTATATGTATCACCATCTACACTTGATGTGTGTATGTTTTAGTAATGGCAGGTACTAGACGTTGACTTGACCCAACTTCACAGGTCCAAGCATGTCTTTATCCCTGACAGTGGTTACATGAGATAGTCAGATTGGCCGGTCATGATATTTAGCCAATTAAATTCTCAGTTGGGACTATGTATCTTTCATTGAATCGATATAAAAAAAATCCTCATGTATAATATAAACTTGATATAATCTAATTGTTCATATACATATTGTAAAAGACTTCAAAGAACCAAAGAGATAAAGGTTATGTTATCAGTAATGCATAAAAGTTCAGTATACACCAAGTGACAACAAACACCGATGGACACTGCACACCGATGGATAGAGGACCCTGAGAGAAGAGTCACAGTGATACCTGAGAAAGATACCTGAGAAAGAATTACTAAGCAGAACCAAAGTGATACCCGAGAAGAACTAAAAGTCATAGTGTTTCCCGATGAATAGACAACCCCGACACATAGAGATGCCCAAAAATAGTTGAAGTTAAGACCGAGCAAACAAGGAGTTAAACACCGATAAGAACTAAAGTTCTGAAATGACAAAATACTTAGCTGGAAGGAGATAAATATGGAGTTAACTGATTGATTACATTGTGATCATCAACCAATTAAAATCCAAAGATAAGCTAGAGATTAAAGCTAGTTTTATTCCAGTTATCAAGGAGAAATCTATGGGATAAACTAAAGCAAGCTTTAAAGCAAGAATGGCAAGATTTGTGGATCACGTCAAGAACAAGAAAGACAAGTACTTAGAAACAATGAAATCATGTCTATAAGAGAGAAAAGCTAATTCATTATGAATTAGGGGGGAATAGAAGAGAGGATGCTAAAGAGAATACTAGTGAAGAAAAGAAGCCTTCATACAGTCCTGATCATACAAGCTGAAGAATAGAGCTAAAGAATTTTGCAGACATCGAGCAATAAAGAAGAAACATCATCACCGAGAAGAAAGAAGTGGAGAAAAGGAATAGAAAAGAAACATTGATCAGAATGGTATTATGAGCTTATAATAGATTTGGACATTTGCAAGATTAAGTTGTATTTATGAACAGATCATATACTGATTCAATTTAACCATTGATTTAGAAAATCTCTTAACATAGTGGGATTTAACTATCCTTTATATATTGAGATACATCCCAAGGAGTATAAAAAAAATTTCTCATGAAGATAGCATAGTGAAATTCCAGATATCAAGTGACAAACTATTATATTTAAATCCTCTAACAAGATCGCACTTAACAATGTGTTTGTAACCTTTAATAGGGTTGGCTCTTCACTGAGCCACTTTAGAAGAGTGAAAATTTTGGGTTACCGGTCCCAAGTGGTTTTTCCCCTAACAGGGTTTCAACGTTAAAAATCCATGTGTCAAATGTATATATGGTTCATTTTTTTGATGTTTTACTTTACACATTACTAAAATAGGATTGATCAGTAAACACTAAGTTATTTACTATATTTCGGTAAAGACTAGACTGCTATTTGGTAAAGCTTAAGAAAAAGGAAAAATAGTGTATTCCAAGTAGTATTTATTTGATAAGATTATTTAACGGCATACATCTTGTAGGACTGAAGATAAATAGAGGTTTATATTTGTGGTATAAAGTCTTGGGTTGATTTATTGGATTATTTTTTAGGCCACTGATTCAACCCTCCCCCCCTCCCTCTCAGTTATTCTAACAATTGGTATCAGAGCTTGTGTGCTTAGAAGGAAGCTTTCAAGACCTAAGCTAAAGATCACAAGATGAGAAAAAGGGATGTGCCTAAGTTGAACAATGACAACTTTGCATCATGACAAAGCAGGATAAGACTCCACCTATCAAGTATTGGAAATGATGTTACTCAATACTTGGATATTGAATATGTGTTGCCTACTGGACCTCGCACAATAATTGAGAGAAAAGGATAAACACAATTCTATGATGATAGAACTTGCTTCATCACTCTCCAATGTTGAATTTGAAAATGTCTAAACATGCACCACTGCAAAGAAAATGTGGGACAAATTAAAGCTAGTACATGGAGGAGATGCAAATGTGCTAAGAGATAAGGCATAAAGCCTAAGAAGAAAATTTGATGACCTAAGAATGAAAGAAGGATAAAATATCAATTAGTACAGCTGTAGAATCAAAGAGGCAGTCAATGCTATCCGAGGAGTAGGAGGTGTACTTGAAGAAGAAACAGTGGTAAGTAAAATCCTAAGAACCTTACTACTTGTTTATGCTATTAGAGTATATTCTATACAAGAAATGAGAGTAGTAGCAAATAACAATGTCACTCTAAATAGTTTTGTTGGTAGACTTATTTCATTTGAGATGAATAAATTTGACAACAGTGTCTTACCATCTATTGAGTTTGCATTCAAATCTTCTTTGAAAATAAGTAAGTCAAGTCATAAACACACTATGAGAAATGATAGTGAAAGTGATAGTGATGACCAAGAACTTGATGAGATTGAAGCACTAATGGCTAGAAGATTGTAGAGAGGAAAAGGTAGATACAAAGGTAAATTACCATTGGTATGTTTTAATTGTAAAGAGATTGGATACTTTGCTGCTAGATGTCCTAACAAAAGAAAAGAAGACAAAAACAGTGACAGATCATATGAAAAGAAATTTGACAGAGGTGATGACAGAGATTACCGAAGCAACCAATAATTTGATAGAAGAGACAATCAAGAATAAAATGACAAAGGAAACAAATCTTGTTACCTAGATGAGAACAAAGTTGAGAATACTAACACTGAATCTGATGAAGATATTGAGGTGGTATTTGTTTCTATTAAGGGTGATTCAGATGAAGAGGAAAGGTGTGTTGAAACTGCACTCATATCTAAGGTTAGTAAGAATGATGTCTGGATTATTGATAGTGGTTGTACTCACCACATGACTGGAGATAAGGAAAATTTTGAAAATTTTGAGTATTATAATGGTGGATAAGTAAGAATGGGTAATGACTCACCTTGTCTGGTTGAAGGTAAAGGAACCATAATGTTGAATAATCTTATCATATGTGAAAATGCATATTGGGTGAAAGGACTTAATTATAATCTATTGAGTGTTTCACGTCAGAATAACATAAGTCACCGAGTTGTGTTTGATAACAAAAAGGCAAAGATCTTTAATGAATCAAGAAGGTTGATAGGAACTGGTGAACAAACAAAATGTATCCTATTCTATCTTCATGATATTAACACCACTTGTTTAATGGATACAAATGAAGACATATGGTTGTGGCATAAAAGGTTATGTCATGTGAATTTTGAGAACATGATTAGGATAAGAAATAAAAGGAAAGTAAGAGGCTTACCAAGCATGTCAAAGCCCGACCATGTCATGTGTAAGAATTGTCAAAAAGATAAAATGACAAAGTCTAGTTTCAAGAGAAAAATCTACACATCTAATGCCATTCTAGAATTTGTCCATGTTGATCTATGTGGACCAATGAGAACAAAGAGTTACTATGGTGGTAGATACTTCATTCTCTTTGTTGATGATTATTCTAGAATGATGACAATTATGTTCTTAAAAGAGAAATCAGAAGCATTCAAGATGTTTAAATGGTATAAAGATATTGTAGAAAAACAAAGTGGTAAGGAACTGAAATTCTTAAGATCAGATAGAGGAGGAGAATTTATTTCTGATGAATTCACTAACTTTTGTAATGAGCATGGAATTCAAAGACAAGTTTCTGCACCAAGAACACCACAACAAAATGGGATTGCTGAAAGAAGGAACAGATCCATTGTTGATTATGCAAGAACACTGATGATTGATAAAGGCATCACTCAAACATTTTGGAGAGAAGTTGTCAGTGTTGTCTACACATTGAACAAAGTTCAATTAAAGAAAGACACCAATAAGACACCTTATGAGCTATGGTATGGATACACACCCAATGTAAGTTACTTTAGAATTTTTGGAGGTCAATGTTATATTTTAAAAGATGATAGAAATGGAAATCTTGATTCCAAAGGTGAAGAAGGAATATTTTTAGGGTATTCTACCAAAAGCAAGGCTTATAAATGTCTTAACAAATCCTCTAAAAAAATAATTGAAAGTGAAAATGTCAGAGTAGATGAATTTGTAGAGAAAAATGATAAGGAGAGAAGAAAAGAACCGGAAGACTACAACTGGTTTGTCTATAGTGAACAACCTGACACTATGCCCAAGCAACAGTGTATCACTCCCGAGCGACAGAACAATGCACCCGAGCATCAGGTTGTAGACACTAAAAATTAGGAAATTGCTCAAAATGATGTACCGAGCGATGGAGATCAGAATGAAGGTCAAGATGATTATTAGAATGATGAACAAAGAGTTGGACTGGTACTTGCCAAGTATGTCGGAAGAAACCATCCATAGAACCAGATCATAGGAGACAAAAAGGCTGGAATGAGAACAAGAACTAAGTCACTAAACACTAGATGTTTAATTTGTGATTTTGAGCCTAAATCTATTAATACTACACTTGAAAATGAAGAATGGGTCAGTTCTATGAATGAAGAGATAGAAAAGATTGAGAAGAATAGATTGAGAAGAATAGAACATGGACATTAGTACCTAGACCAGATGACAAGAATGACATTGGTACCAAATGGATATTCAGAAACAAGCTGAATGAGAATGGAGAAGTCACAAGGAACAAAGAAAGATTAGTATGAAAGGGGTATGCACAAGAAGAAGGTATTGATTATGGAGAAACCTTTGCACCCATTGCTATACTAGAAGGAGTCAAAATCCTACTTGCTTATGTTGCATTCAAAGGATTCAAGGTATACCAAATGGATGTCAAATCTGCATTCCTAAATAGAATACTAGAAGAAGAGGTATACATTGAACAACCAGAGGGTTTATTGATCCTAACAAGAGAAACGTGGTTTGTAGACTACACATCCTTGTATGGATTACAACAAGCACTGAGAGCGTGGTATGAAAGACTTCACTCCTATCTCATAAGTATTAGATTTGTAAGAACAAGTGAAAACAATAATCTATATTTAAAAGAAGATACTAATGATAATATTCTGATTGCTGAAATGTTTGTTGATGTTATCATATTTTGTGGTAATGATATGTTATGAAAATCATTTGCTAATGAAATGAGAAAAGAGTTTGAGATGTCAATGTTTGGGGAGATCAAATTATTTCTTGGTCTACAGATTCTTCAACAAGATGCAGGCATCTATATCACACAATCCAACTACATCAAGGAAGTTCTCAAGATATTCAAGATGGAAGACTCCAAGCTAGTTGGAACACCTATTGCAACCAGATGCAAGCTGACAAAAGAAGACAAGTCAACCAAGGTAAATCATACTTTATATAGATCAAGGATTGGAAAACTCATGTATGTTGTTCGTACTAGAATAGATATAACACATGCAATTGGAATAGTTGCAAGATTCTCTGTTAATCCCAAGGAATCACACATGATTTCTATCAAAAGAATTTTGAGATATCTAAAGAATACTGAAGACTATGGCTTATGGTATAAAAGAGAAGGCAAATTTGAGCTTCAAGTCTATACAGATGTTGATTGGGATGGAAACTTAGATGATAGAAAGAGCACAACAGGAGTAGCATTCTTCATGGGTGATAGACTTGTCACATGGATAAGTAAGAAGCAAGGATGCATCTCACAATCTACTACAAAAGAAGAATATGTGGTTGTTGCTGCAAATTTCTCTAACATTGCATGGATCAAGTAATTACTGGAAGGTATGAATATGAAAATTCTTGAACTAGTGATTATCTATTGTGATAATACCAGTGTAATAAAAATATCAAAGAACCCTGTCATGCATGCTAAGACAAAGCATATTCCCATTAAGTATCATTACTTAAGAGAACAAGTATAAGAGAAAGAGGTGATATTGGAATATGTTCAATCCAAGGAACAATTAGCAGATATAGTCACAAATCCATTTCCTAAAGATACATTTGAGTACCTGAGAAAGAGAATAGGGGTCCAACCCTTGTCTATTGGTCACTAAGATGAATAGGAGGTTGAATCAACCTACACATAATCATAAGATCATTCATGTTGATGCAAGCAAAGATATGGAGTGTAAAGACATATCAGTACATAGGAAGGTACTTATCTGCACCAAACACTAGAGTTATTGTATTGCTAATGGAAAGGGAAATTCAAGGAATATATTATGAAAAATAGAAAAGAGATTTAGTTTGGCATTGCTGTCAAAGGGAGAGAGATTACATATCCATATGAAATATCCATAATGATCATCCAAAGGGAGATAAGTATCCTAAGGGAGAGATGACTCAAAGGAAAAAGAGATATGAATAGAAATATCCATCAAGGAGAGGAACAGTCACAGGGAGAGAAAACATCAAAGAAGAGATTCTACAACAAAGGGAGAGACAAAATCTGAAGTTGCTACATCTATCCAGTAAAGGGAATGAAGATTGAAGAAATTAATTTGCAAGAATCAAATCTAAGCTAGAAGAGCTTACCGAGAGTCATACATTTGTATTGGTTATAGAAAAATAATTTTGGTAGAAATTGTGGAACTACAACTGATATATTTCATAATGTATTAGTAGTAATGTAGTATGTTTCCATCAATTCCAAAGGGAGAGATTGATGAACTATAACTGATTGAAAGTTTGAAGATGTTAAGTTGATGATCACCGAGCTACAGAAAGTTAATGCAAGATATTAAATTAGTTAATGTATTGTATTTTCATTGATGTCAACTTGATATAACCTTATTGGTCATATACATATTTTCAAAGACTTCAAAGAACCAAAGAGATAAATGTTATTTTATCAATAATGAATAAAATTTTAGTATACACCAAATGACAATAAACATCGACAGACATTGCACACCTATGGATAGAGGACCCTGAGAGAAGAGTCACAGTGATACCTGAGCAAGATACCCAAGAAAGAATTATTGAGTAGAACCAAAGTGATACCTGAGAAAAACTGAATGTCACAATGTTGCCCAACGGACAGACAACCCCGACAGACAGAGTTTATCGAGGACAACTGAAGTTAAGATTGAGAAAATAAGGAGTTAAACACCGATAAGAACTAAAGTTCTGAAATGACAAAAGACTTAGTTGGAAGGAGCTAAATATTGAGTTAACTAATTGATTACATTGTTTTCATCAACCAGTTAAAAGCCAAAGATAAGCTAGAGATTAAAGCTAGTTTTATTCCAGTTATCAAGGAGAAATTGACAGGATAAACTAAAGAAAGAATGGTGAGAGTTGCAGATCATGTCAAGAAAAAAAAAGACAAGGACTTAGAAACGGTGAAATCATGTCTATAAGAGAGAAAAGATAATTCATTATGAAATAGGGAGGGATAGAAGAGAGGATGCTAAAGAGAATACTAGTGAAGAAACGAAGTCTTCATACAATCCTGATCATACAAGCTGAAGAATAGAGCTAAAGATTTCTGCGAACACAGAGCAATAGAGAAGCAACAACATCACCGAGAAGAAAGAAGTGGAGCAAAGGAATAGAAAAGAAACATTGATCAGAATGGTATTATGAGCTTACAATAGATCTGAACATCTACAAGATTAAGTTGTATTTATGAATAGATCATATACTAATTCATTTTAACCATTTATTCATAAAATCTCTTAACAAAGTTGGATTTAACTATCATTTATATATTGAGATACATCCCAAGGAGTATCAAAATTTTCTCATGAAGATAGCATAGTGAAATGTCATATATCAAGTCACAGACTATTATTTAAATCCTCTAACAAGGTCACACTTAATAGTGTTTTTGTAACCTTTAACAAGGTTGGCTCTTCACCGAGCTCACTTCAGAAGAGTTAAAATTTTGGGTTACCGGTCCCAAGTGGTTTTTCCCCTAACAAGGTTTCCACGCTAAAAATCCATGTGTCAAATATGTATATGGTTCGTTGCTTTGATGTTTTTCTTTACACATTACTAAAATAGGATTGATCGGTAAACACTAAGTTATTTACTGTATTTCGGTAAAGGCTAGACTGTTATTCGGTAAAGCTTAAGAAAAAGGACAAATAGTGTATTTCGAGCAATAGTTATTTGATAAGATTATTTAAAGGCATACATCTTCTAGGACTGAAGATAACTAAAGGTTTACATTTTTGGTATAAAGTTTTGGGTTGATTTATAGGATTATTTTTGAGGCCATTGATTCTCCCCCCGCCCCTCTCTCAGTTATTCTAACATAACTTAGTCTAGATCAAATAAAAATAAGAAAGGAAAAAATGCAAACACATGAGGAACTTCATCCTCCCCCCTACACCTTGTCTTACTCATGGAAGCTTGAAAAAATATAGGGGTACAATTATCTCAACCATGAAGCATCCTCCCAAGTAGTTGAAGTCTCATTTCTCGAGTCCTATTGGACTCTTACTTGCTCAATGCGTCGACTCCTGAGGGTCAAACTATAATGTTTTAGAATGTAGATGAGTCCCAAATAAACCTACATTTCCTCTAATTTTAAAGAACCACAATCAAGTACAATGGTCTCATCGTGAATATACTATCTAAGCATAGAAACATGAAAACATCATAGATACTAGATAGGCTAGGTGGCAATGTCAAGAAGTAAGTAACAAGACCAATTCTCTCTAGAATCTCAAATAGCCCAACAAAATCTAGTGCTATTTAGATTATTTATGATAATAGATGGGGCTCTTCCATGGTTGAACTCACAAAAACACATGGTTAAGCACCTAGAAATAATGATCTAGCCTATGGGTGTCGATATAATTATACAAATTTTGATCAGTAATCCAAATGCCCTCTAATATGAGCCACTTGATACTCCATATCTTGAAGCATCTCTAGACCCAAAACAACATGGTCCTCTAAAGATTCCCAACTCATATGTGTATAGTATGGTCAACCATACAAGGCATGAAAAGAGGAAATGCCAAGATAAATATGGTACCCTTTATTATGGGCAAACTCAACTAGGTACAAGTAGTCCTCCCACCAAGTATATTGATCCAACACATACATACAAAGCATATCCTCATGAACTTGATTCACCCACTCCACTTGACCATCACTATGAAGGTGGTATGCAAAATTAAAATTGAGTTGAGATCCCAAATCATATTGAAGGAATTTCCACAATTTTAAAGTGAATATTTAATCTCTATCAAATATGATCTTGAAAAGTATCCCATGCAGCTAAGCTACATCCTCTATGAACACACATCCTACAAATACAATAGTATAATAGGATCTCATAAGATAAAATTAAGTCACCTTGGAAAAAATTTCCATAGTAAACATTATAGCATCATGACAATGTGATGACATAGGTAGCCTAGTGATTAAATCAATAGATATGGTATCCCAATTCCACTTGGGAATAGAGTGTGACTGCAAAATACACATTGAATTTTTATGCTCTACCTCCACCATATGACACTCAAGGAATCTATCTATAAAATTAGAAACATCACACGTCATCTCTACCTAATGATACAACTATCTAAGGTCATCTCACATATTAATGACCCTAATGTAAAGAATATGATGCATGATGTCCCTCTAACAACACCAAAGAATGAAGAATGCCATAAAATGGCATTTAAATTCAACAAAGGTGCCACAAAATTATGTTCAAATCTAAGGAACAACCTACAAATCTACCCACAAGGGCTCTATCAAACTCTATCTCTGCTCTAACTTTGTGGTACCAAGTTTCATAAGATAACACCTTAAGAATATGACTATAAAAATCTACATCAAGAGACAAAAATAAGATCTCATGCCTCCTACTCATGCCTGTTGGAATAATGGAATGGTTTGTACTGAGGGGGGAGGGGTGAATCAGTACCCTTAAAACTTTTTATCAATTAACCATTAGTACTTTGTTCTTGCTTTACCGACCATAGATGCTTTTCTATCTTATGCATGTAATATCAAAATATAAACTTAATTGCTTGTAAACATTCATGAAATGTAAGTACACATGAAAAAAGAATTGGTAACACAGAAAATCCTTGTTAGAAGGTAAAAACTGCGATGGGGATGAAACCCACAAAGCTTCACTATCTGCAGAATGGAAGGTGTCGGTTAAGGCTACAAGTGTGATCACTTCTTATGATCTTACCCTATTATGAGTAACATTTTAGACTAGTTTGGTCTACTCTGTTAAGATATTTAGCTACACTTTTAAGTGTGCACTCGGTTAAGAGATTTAAATAAGGATTGTTAAATCCACCTTCTTAAAGGATTTCTTCTATTTGCTATAATTGTTAGAGAGTAGTCAAAAATGCTTGTTGACCTGATAGTATGCAATCTTCAATTGTTGAATACAGGTCCTTTAAGTACACAATGTATATGTATCACCTATAGTGATTGATTAATGCCTCTGTTCTTCTTGGTAGCCTTGAATCTTGTTCTTCATAACTGATTTCATATTTATTTTTCCTTCTGTACAAAACTCTCTATCCAATCCATAGATGTATGTTGCGGCTACAATCATCATTGTATGATTGAATTCTACATCTATTTATACAATATATTGACCTATCTAGGTTTCACGCTTTACAATGAAAACTCTACGATCAAAGGTTTACAACTTGACCTTGATCTCCTAGTTTGCATGTTTTCAATCAGTTAGACTAATTAAAACAATTACATATGCTTTACTTGTCCCTCAAGAAATGGTTTTAAAGATAAAAATTAAAGCTAATTATAAAAATTAAGTGTTTTATCTAACGTGTAACTCAGATCCACATTTCTCAGAATAAAATTTGTCTCTCGGTAGACTGGTGCTTGGGTTTCTTTGTAGTCTTTCCTCGGTGATGTCTCTATAGAAATTCCACTTCTTAGTTTTCTCTATAAATTTTGTTGTCATTTTATATTGTAACCTGTCTTTCGCTGATAGTGCACTTAGCATTTTTGGTGGCCTCTGTAAACTGTTGTGTCGGGTTGCACTATAAACCTGTCTTTCAGTGATCATGTTACTAACAATTCAAAAATTGTTTCCTTTGTATACTAATGAAAAAATATATTATCATTTAGGATTATCAATCCCCCCCTTTGATATTAGTATAGAAAAATGATATGTGCAAAAATGAAATGTTCAGTATGTACACCAAAATGTTTACCTTGTCAATATTTCCTCCTTTCACCTTATCATTTCCATTTTCATATTATTTCCCCCTTTATTATATCATTTCCCCTTTTTTTTGAAAATAATGACAAAGATGTAATACTTACAACTTGTCAAAAATGTGGGAATGGGATTTTTGGATGTCCTCCATTTGCTTCTCCCATTGCTCTTTGAGGTGCTCAAGGGCCATGTGCTCTAATGTTAGCCTTGCGTGCATGTCATAGATATTGTCGGTGACAGACATCTCTGGGGTGGCAATTAGTATTTTTTTCGAAGTCATGTGTTGTTGTAGTAATGTGAGATTTGGTAGTAGTAGAGCTTGGAGCTCGGTTACCTCATCTTGGATTTTGAATTTTGCCTCTTGAATCTCTAGTCTCAACCGTTTAGATTTTAAAAGCTTCTCATAATGTAACATGAATGCATTGTCATCGGTTGTGAGACCTTGTGCACTTGCCTTAAGATCTTCATCGATTTTGGCCAACTTGTCACTATGTTCGGTAGTGAAAGTTTCTAAAAAAATTTTGAATTAATTTTACTACTTCTGATATTATTGATTCTATAGTAGTAACTAATTTAGAAAGTTTTACCTTTTGTTCTGCCACTTCCTAGCTGATTTTCTCAGTAAGCTTGTATTGACACTTCTACTCAGCACGTTCTTCAATTTCCATGTCTGCATCTACATTCTATGATGTGATGGAATTGGTAAAAACTTCTAATTGATCAAGTATAGGTGCACTTTGATCAATTTGGTGTCAGGTACAATCTACAATAGTATATCTTTGGTTGTCTCTAGGACTTGGGAGTTCTTGTGCTCCTTCCTGAGTTTTTCCTAAATTGCCTTTCTTTTACAAAGTTCACCATACTTTGTATGTGACTCTGGATCCAATGTCCTAGGATCACAGTTTGGTATGTCAATTATTTCATCCAATGTGACTGGATTCTTCTTCTTCTTCTTCTTCTTCTTCTTCTTCTTCTTTGAAATTGTGTTGGAAGCAAGGGAATGTAGAACTATGGATAGTTCATGCTCTTTTTCTTATTTTGGTGATTGTATCGGAGGTGTGGTGCTTGTTGGTTTCTACTTGGTATTGACCTATTGGTTGGTAGTGGACATCTCCACATCAACCTTGTCTGTATTTGCAGCCTTTTCACCCTTGGTGTTCTTGTCAGTTGCATCACTTGTTTTCTCCTCTCCACTTGCATCTTTCTTTTCCTCTTGTGTATCTTGTTACTTCCCTTGTTCAGCTCCAATGTCCATTAGTGTGGTTGCATAAGGTTCAAGTGTCTTCTCCTTTGCCTCTGTTATGATATTGATAGCTTGTATCAATAGTGGCATGTCACCTGGTATGTTTACCTGTGCACCATCTATGGTATATGTTTCCTTTTCCTTTTTCTGCTCGGTTGTAGAAGTTATATCTTCATATTTCTTTAGTTCATCATCTGAATCAATAAGTGCTATATCTTTGATGATGACCTCTGTTGAATTTGCTAATGATTGAAGTATCTGAGGTACATCATACATGGCCTTGCTTTCCTGTGTTGTCAACTCAATTAGATTGATGTCCTCGGTATCATTTATGAAGATGTGTTCAAGGCTCGACGTGGCCTCTTTCTCTTCATAATGAGGGGTCTTGGTAAGGGCTAATACCTGCTCGCGGCTTGAATCCTCCTTGGGTGAATTGAATATTTCATTCTATGTTTTATCGCTTTATTTATCAAGCTCAATTAATTTTCCCTCAAGGACCTTGTACGCTCTCATTTTAGCTGAGAATTTCCTTGTATGCTTCTTCATCATTTCATCAATTTCCTTAACTTTTGATTTGGGTGGCATAATTGTAACTAGGGATCTTTCCCTTATCTGTTTCTCAGTATGCAATGCATATGTCCACCTTGTCAAAATTTTGTCATTCAGTTCTTATGGCATCATTTTATTGAACTGTACAGTTACATATTTGAATGCTATCATTTCCTGGATAATGGCTTATTCAATATTTTTCTGATCCTCGGGAGATAAGGTTAGCCATTGCCTTATCTTAGCATTTGATATGCTACCTGTCTTGATGATTTATGCAGCAATCTCATCAATTGTCATAGGAACTTTGTGCTTTTCAGGTTGGGGTGCTTGTTCACTCTCATTTTGTGCAGTGTCATCCTTGTCCTCTTTACCTTGGATGTATTTTATTCTTTTCCTTGGTGCCTATTTCCTAGTTTGAGGCTTTCTCTTATAGGTCCTGACTGCACCTTTCTTCACCGGTGAGGAATTTGCATCTTTGGTAGTCTGACTCCTTGTTCTTGATGTAGCAGTAGTCCTTGGTTTCTTTGGTGGTGGTACATCAGATTCTATAGACTCAAATTCACTCAATTTTTCAAATTCACTGACGGGTGACTCTCCCTCGGTGACCTCTTTCTCTGAATCTTTATCATCTATTGAAATTTTGTTCTCAAGTGTTTTGATGATTTTGTTCTTCTTTTGGTCTATTTTCTTTACAACTAAGCCTGTTTTGATTCTGGTCATGGCTTCCTCATAGGTTCCAAATCTTGGTAATGATTTGTCCAGTGATTCATTCAATAACATTTGTGGCTTGGTCAATGTTGATCTCATAATCTAGAGGTGGTAACAATATTTTCCTCAGTACAGCTAGTTTTATTGATGTGGTGTCGATGTACACTATGAAACATATATCATCCTTATAGTGTTCCACCAGTTATTCAGGTATCCTCATCCTCTTTTTCATCCTGTCCTTGAAGCTGGTGAAATATGCATCCATAACTGATATGAAATTATCCCCTAGTGACTTAATAAATTCACTAAGTTGAATTGTTACTGGTCGGATAGTGTCCCAATTGACATTACCAACAGATGGGAAGAAGTTCTAGAAAGAGAAAAATGTACACATGAGGAGTGATCTAAAATTAAATGAATTATTCCTTTCTGACCTAATTGCCCTCATTGTCTCCTTCAATTACTTTAGTAGAAGCTCGGATAGGTCCAGTTGTAATCCCTTCTTCACAATCTTATGGGCAGTGTCAACTACTCCGCATGCTATGTTGTTTAACCGACTGGCTTGGAATACCTTGTATCCCAGTACACATGCACTGAACTTCATTTCTAGATTGGTGATGGAGTTTACCTTTAAACCTCTATCATCCCATACTACACCTGTCATCATTTCTATATCAGAGCGAGGAGAATGTTTGAGTGCTTTTACCTTTTTGGTTATTGGATAACCGGTTACTACGTGTATTACATCCTTGGTGATTGGTTTTGGTTCATCTAACCACATTTTATTGTCATGTACTCTACTGAGTACTATCTGAATCCACTCAGTTTTGAATTCCTTTGGGAACATTAGGGCATTGGTCAACCCTTTTACCTCAATGTGTTTATGTTCATCCTTAATGTTTCCATCTGTGCAAAGATTCTTGTAAGCTTCTTCAACCTCGAGATCTTTGATCTCTACAACCTTATAGTGGATATAGGCTCAGACATCCTCGACTAGCAAAACCCTAGGTGGTATGCTTGAGAATGCTCTAGCATCATTGGGTTGTGAATAAACCTTGGGGAAGAATTTGTACTTAGGCTCTTCACATGTAGAGTTCTTGATCAGATTAATCATTTTATCCTTTGCATTCTTGATCTTGGAAACTCGTGAAGTGGTTGCCATGTTTCTTGAAATTAGGGATTTTTACATAAATTATTTGTTTTCTTGGTGAGTCTTAGTTACTCACTTGATCTTTTGTAGCTGCTATGAATCTTTCGGAGTAGCCGTGAATGTGCCTGTGAATCACTCTACAATCTCTTCTTTGTTGGTCGCTCTACTTCGCTATGCTCTTCACTCTACTTTTTGCTCTTAATTGCTTTATGAAAGAATGAGATTTTCATTTCCCTTTTATAGATGATTCCCTAAGTGGTGAAATAAATTCTTTTCCTACTTCTCGGTGGTCTAAGATGGATTCACTCGGTCATCACGCAAACTTTTTGGCTCGTTGAGTATATACTGCTTGGGGTAAGTGTCAATTCAATTGACCTTTCACATGTTCATCGATGGAGCTTGATATGTAGAGAAGGCTTCATTGTCTTTTTACATGATCAACCTCTACTTGGGATATGGATGCATGACTGAAAATAGAGAAAGGTTAGACTGAAACATACAGGGAACCTTTTTAGGGCTATGGAATTGGCAGCAGAGCAGTCCCCGGGGATTCTTGGTTGATATTGTAAAAACATCATCTTTGATCTACATCCTCCTGAGTAACCCTTGTGGAAGTGTCCCCATGGAATAAGTACACTTAGCACACACAATAGATTATATAAAAAATGTTAATCTGGAGGCCTCTGAAATGGTGTTCCCTTTATTTGATGACTAGGTTTTTGTCCTTGGTGCAGGTTATTTTGGAGGTTGTTTGTTGGTAAAGAAATGTCTTGATTATTTCTTCCCTTTTTCAGGGCTATTTCTATGATTCCACAACTCATGCCCCATTAGGTCTCTTAGACTAATGAGGACCCCTTTTATTCTCTTTTTGTTTATTTCTTTTGGGCAATATCCTAGTTAGTCAGTTACATTGGATAGGTCAGATTGTGGGATTTAA
>MU226453.1:1549438-1559955 GCA_018584345.1 Thuja plicata
TATATATATATATCTTTATTTTCTTTTATATTTTCCTTTTCCTTTTGGTTCTAGTTTAGGTTGAACTTGTGGTGCCTTTCGGGAATTCAGGGGTTGAATTTCAAAGTCCTATTGTCGAACCTCTGATGCCCCAATCCTCAAAAGGATTGAAGCACCTCAATCTACAATTAGAGATTGATGTTTTGGTGTATTAGGGGTGTTTGGGTGTACACCCTACCCTATTACCCCAATCCCTAATTGAGGTTCAGAGTGACGTAAGCTCAAGTCTCTAAATATAGTGGAGAAGTGATTTTATTTTGATACTTCATCTTCATTCACACACTTGAGTCATTGGGTCTGAGAAATTAAGCATTGCTTTTTTAAATCTTATCAATTTCTTTAGGGCTTTGAGTAGAGGATCGATGCATCTTTCACTTTTAGGTAGTTGTTTTTCTACTGTGTGGTGATCTTCTTTTCTTACCTAGCTTTGTCTCCTCGTGTGGCCTCTATTTTGTTTTTGGTTTTCTTGTGTTAGGTTAGGTGTTTGTATTTTTTTCCTTTTTCTTTTTCTCACCTTATTTCTATTTCTTTTTCTTTTCTTTTTGTGTTTTAACCCTAGGGTCAAGTGTAAACCCTATTTAGAGCTTGGATTGATGAAATGGCATTGTGGCTAAGGTTTCTAAAACCCTAAGTGATTTATTGCATGATGTTGGGGATTTCATGATTCCTAATGACCAAAGAAAATGGGAATCGTGATATCCCTATTTTTTTTCCTTTTCTACAAAAGATCATCATGTTGCGCTTTCAGGGCATTGGGTGTTTCCCCATCCCCAATCCTCTAAAGGTCAATCAGAGGTGGAGAAACCCTGATCCCCAACTCCACAGACTTTTTGTTTTATGCCATCATTTGGGTATCAAGGTTGTCATGATCCCCGATCCCCAAAAGGGTGTTTGGGGACCATGCATCCCCAAAACCACAATTTTGATGACTAGTATTTGACATAGTGTCAAGGTATCATGGTTCCTTTACCCCTAATCCTCAAAAGGTGCAAAATAATTGGTAAAGTGTGCAAGGTTATTGTGGATTCTGGTTCCACATATAACATAGTCTTGGAAGAGGCAGTGAAGAAGCTTAAGTTGACAAAGATACCACATACTAATCCCTACAAAGTGACATGGTTGAACAAAGGGCAGAGTTTCCTTGTAAATGAGCAAACATTGGTTGAGTACTCTATTGGAGGATACAAAGACAAATTAATTTGTGATGTGTTGCCTATGGATGCATGTCATCCCTTATTGGGCATACCATGACAATATGACAGAGGAGCCATCTATGATGGAAAAGAGAACACCATCTCATTCAAAAATGATGGTAGGACATTCAAGATACAATCACTATTAGATGAAGAGGAGATACAGTCAAAGACCCCTAGTGTCCTACTAAGGAGAGGAAATAAGTTTCTTAATACTCTTCAACAAGAAGGAAGTGAAGGCTATGCTATAGTTGTGGCACCCAAGCAAGAAGAAAAGACTACACAAGCACCTATACCAGAGGAAGTACAAAACTTACTTGGAAAGTTCAAGGACATAATAAGTGATGGAACACTAGTAACATTACCTCTTGTTGGTTGTATTCCTAGTTTTGGTGTTTACCATAAAATTTTTGATATTTTCATGACTGAGAAGTGCACAAAATCTAAAAATATGTCCAAAGTTACAGGGTCCCTGAGAAAGTTCTATATTTTTAGGTCAAAATTCAGAGAAATGGTAAAAAACACTATCTTAGGTTCCATTATATGCAAAAGTTTTAAAAGCCCTAGATATGTTAATCTGTTTATATTTTTGAGTTACTTTTTGAAAAGCTTAGGGTCATGAGATTTTTAAGGTTAGTCGCCCAGTCTCCTAATATTAAATGAATATTCCATTTCATAACAAGACTTAGCGATTCACTTTGGTCGGGATGTCTCAAAAAAGAAAAGAATATACCTTATAAGTCATGAGACTTAGCAAAAAGCATCAGTCATGAAGTCTCTGGGCAATGAAGAAAACATGATTTGGTGACATGGAGACGAACAGTTAAGTCGTAGTGTCGCGCATGGTATCCTGCAGTTAGTAAATTATTAAGAGACTTAGCGATTCCTTTAGTTGCAAGGTCTCCAAATCATAACACAGTTAGTAATAAGTTAAAAGGTTTCAGTCACCATGTCTCCAGATCAAAGGTCAGTTAAGTAAAAGGTTTAGAGACTTGGTGACAAAAACTACATATTAAAGTATATGGTTGTCGGGTAGTCGCTGGTCAAACTTGATGGGTCAGCATGCTTCTAGCGACTCAGAGACAAACAGGTAAAGGTGAGACACGTGTCTAGAATGAATGAAGTAGAAGACATCAGTCACGTAGTCTCCAAATGATTTGGGATTTCCATAATGTATTCAGCGATTTAGCAAAGTTGTCAGATGCAGAATAAGATAAGATCAACGGTAGTCACTTAGTCTCTATAAAATTTGCATAGAGTAAAAATATTCTCATGACAATGAGATTAAGATTTAGTCGTGTAGTCTCCAAATTGAATGATAAAATAAAGTTTCATGAACCTTGTCGCTAAGTCTCCAAAGAAAATATCAAAGAGTAGATTTATTTGGTGATTGAGCGACTAAGGGTAGTCGCAGGGTCTCGTAAAGGGAAAAGAGCATTCAGAGACTTAGCGATTAGAGATTAATAGATGAAAAAGTAACCATAGTCGCAGGGTCTCCAAATAAACTCAGAGTAATGCTATTCTACTAGCGACATGGATTCCTTTAGTTGCATGATCGCCAGGAGTAAACCACGATTAAGCTGAGGTGAAGAGAATCATGCAGTCACTAGATCTCCAAAAGAATTGAGAGTTAAGGGGTTCAATCAGCAACAAGGAGATAATGCATAGTCGCTTGGTCGCCAGATATGAAACGTAATATTTATAATAAATGGCAGTTGCTGACATGACAATATGGAGATTCATCATCCAATAGAAATACAGGAGATTAATGACTGTGTGAAAAGGGTAGCTGAGATGTCTGATAAAGAGCCAATCATATCAAAACATGTGATTTTGTTCGAATTTTATAAGGGTTTTTCAGAGAAGTACTCATTTGAATTTGATTTCCTATCACATTCATGAGCTACGGCTAGGAATTCAATTAATACCATAGCATGTAAACTTGAAGGCTGAATTGATTGATTCTTCAATGATGAGTTAAGTACTTTGTAAAATTACCATAAAGAAATGATCTTAGGTTTATTTTTATTCATCATAAATCCAGAATTTCAGAGCGGAGAATTTGCTAGGTTTTTTGTGTCTAAGAAGAAAGAATTGTTAATTTAGTTCAGTTTTTATCAATTTCAGAGTGATTATTCAGTTTTCTGAGATCTTGAATTATATTCAGTGCACAGAGAAGAGTAGGGGGTCCTGAGAGAAGATTTTATTCCAATATCGGTGAAAAGGAAGTGGAAAACAAAACAAAATGAGTAAAGAAGTTAGTGTGGCATCTACCAGTGGGAAGAGCGATGAGGTGGATGAAGATGCTAAGGGAAAAAGGAACTTCTCTGATGAGTTTTTGAAGTTGTTACCTGGGTCTACACAAAACAAGAGGGAAAATGCCAACATAATGGCAGATGAATACTGTGATATCAAAGATGCCCATACACCAGGTTCTACAGGTTTTTCTCTTTACAATTATTTTTATAAGAATGTTGAAAAGGCCATACCAATATCAAACCCCTGGACTAGTGCTTTGGCTAGGTTAATTGTTCCTAATGTCTTTGTAGATGTAGACTTGTTTCTAGGTCTAGAAAACCATTATGACTGCTTGTCAAGGACAATTAAAAAGAATGATGGTACTGCACTGTTAATTATGAATAGGAATTCTTTTATGCAAGATTTTGGTTTGTATAGTACCATGTCCACTCAGATTAATATTACAAAGCAGGAAGAAAGATATAGGTTACAGCCTGGGATAGCTAGAAATCAATTACAGAAACATATCCTTAAGGAGGTTAGAAACCACATTGTCCCTTTACCAGGAACTGCACCTTATTGTTTCAAGGACTTACATTTTTATATCAAATACATTGCATATGCTTTGTGTAAGGTACTGGGTAGGGATGGAGGAGCTGAGAAGATAAATGCTAGGATTTTGATGATGGTTTTGGATTTACAAGATGTGCATTCTAGTACCAGCTATGACTAAATTCAATACATCATTAACAGGATGCATGAAGGGTTTCTAGCTATACAGAAGAAGGATAAAGATCCTAAATTTTTATAGTATTCTATCCTAATGCATCTATTATTGCATTTTAATTATGGCATCATGGATGTAAACAATTTGAACCCCCAGAGAATTTTTCATGACCAGCCTAATCTTGTCCAATTTTGGATCAAGATATGGAGTTTCACTTCCAAGGACTGTGATTTCTGCGGATTTGAGAATTGGATTGTCTACCCTTTGATGCAGAGCTTGGGTGTCAATAAAAATAGATTTCCAGTTAAGGTGTTACAACTACTGAGACCATGTGAGTATTTTGATAAGTGGGAAGGTGACCACAATTGGGGAGACTTCTTTTTAGAATAGAATTTCACTATGATTAGAGTGTATGGATGCACACATCCTCCCCATGTCCTACCATATCATGTACCATCAAGAGTTGCAGCAATGGAATTTATTTGGCAGCTTTTGTTAACTGATAATGAACATTTTGCATCACATAGGAAGGGGACATTAACCCCTAGGAAGTTAAAGATCTTTCAATTTATAATTGGCAAAGGTGCTATTGATCTAGTAAGCAAATGGTTGGAAATCTGTAAGATGGGAGCAGCATTGTATAGGTATATTTATCCAGAGGGATTTATTGCAGGAGCTAAGAAACTCCTAACTCCTACCATACCAAATACATATGTGCATGGTCTTTGTGTGGAGGAGGATGCCACTAGGAATATACTTGATGAAGAAGAAGTGAGAAATAGAAGAGAAAAAATTCAAGAGTTGTTGAATTTAGAGAAACAGATAAAAATAAATGGATTAGCATTTGGAGGTTTTTACCCTGATTTGCCATATTTTAATAAAATCAAAGCTATGCTGGATAATTTTTACACACTCTATGAACAATTGGATAGAGTTATAGATGTAAAGAAGGGGGGAAAAGAACCTAAATATTCAGAGTCTGAATATGAAAGTGAGAGTGAAGAAGAATATGTTAATCCACCTCATATAGATCAACCACAGCAAAATGTTGCAGAAGCAATTCAGGTACAAGGGGAACAGGGACACATTATCGATATAACTGATGTTTCTCAACCTGATGATATAGATGAGCCTACTTCTAAGAGGCAAAAAGTTGATCTTGGTCAGACATCTCATGATCAAACTTACATAAGAAAAGAGAGAAAAGGGGATAGAGTAAGTGCTCTTGTTATTGGCAACAGATTATATGATCATAATTTGAGAAAGGAAATCAGAAAGGGAAAGAAACTGTACCAAGAGGTAGAAGAAAACATAGAATTTCCTCTTATAACATGTAGAGATGAGAGATTGATCCATCAGCAATAGTTCTTGCAAGATGATGATTTCATTAAAACTGATGAATTTAAAGGTTTCCTTAGATGGCGAAAGAAGGAAGAGATCAGTGAGCAATTGAGAATAGTTGGTGAAGAAGAAGTAACAAGTGAGGCTCTCTTATCTTTATAGTCATATGATCCTGAGACTAAAGACATCACTCCTGAGGAAGCCAAAAAATTAGTGTTGGAAAGTGGCATGTTGCTTGCTGAAGGCTGGGATTTAGCCTCAGCATTTATAATAAATCAAATAAGAAAGAAACCAGATTTAAAGATGACCATTAAGATCCAAATGGGTGATATGATTAATGGATTTCGGTATAGTCCAATTTCTCAAGCATTTTCCATGTGGAGTTTATGTCCTAAAGACCAGAAGCCTCAATTGCTAAATATTCAAGAGAGCATGGTGGGAAACCAAATGGTATGGACAGTCCAAAACACAAATGATTTGGAGATTTCCCAAATAATGACACATTGGGCACATTTGAATGAAGATAAGACAAAATAGTTGTCTAAGAAATGTGGTGTTTTGATAGAGGAGCTAGTGCCCTAGCCAAGGATAGAGAACTATGCCACATTAAGATTCATTAGCAAGATAAGGTAATTTTTGAATTGACTAAAAAATTGTGTGGAAAGCCAGAAGTGGTATATGTACCCTCAGAGCAGCCCCTACAAATAGAAGAAAAGGTGGAAACAGGGGAAGGAATAAAAGAAGATGATATGGCTAAGAAAGATAATGAAATTTCCATAAATGCATTGAGGAATATACTTCAACATAGGATTGATATCTTGAAAGATAAAATAGATATAATCCTAAATGCATATAATAAGTTACCCATTTTGCATGCTGAAGTAATAGGGTATGTCTCTATTTTAGGCCCTTTTTTCACAACATGGTCTCCCAGGATACAATTATTTCAGACATTAAATTCTTTGCAGCAATATAGGCCAGATTTGCCAGAGATTGTGACAGAGGTAGGAGATGAGATCAAAAAATTAAATGTGACTTTACCTTTCTATAAAGGTAAATTGAATCAGATAGAGGCAAAGATGAGCCTATTTCCACCGAATTTCAATAGATTTGTTCCTCCACTAAAGGGAGAAGATGAGTAGATTAAGGCCTTGGAGGCCTGGAGAAATGAATTTGATAGCAGACTGCCTAGTAAAGAGGCATTTATTACAGATTCTGATCTCGATTTAGAAGGTTTTAATAAAATTTTGGATGAGGCTTTTAAAGCAGAAACTGACATTAATAAATTCTTAGTTGATGTCAAAAATATAACTGATGTCAGATTGGAAAGGCAGAAAGGACAACTACAGAGTATTCGAAGCTTGTTGCATCCTTGTTTTAAGGATTCCAAGATGGTTTAAGACCTATATATAGATCAAATGTAATAATTTTGAGGAGAGATGAAATATATTGGCAAGCCAAACTTCTAGATTTCAGTTTGTGTTTTTTGAGCTTTTAACCTTGATATGTATTGAAGCAGAAATTTATGAATAAAATACAGTGCAGCTTTATTCCATATTTTTATTTTCTCTTTTCTTGTTGAGTGTACTCTTTTATGTTTAAACTGTAAGGCATGTTAAGAATATTGGCTACAAGGTAGCTATCTAATTATTTGCAAGTTTCTTCTAATTGGAGAATTAAACCTTGTGAGTAGTTTCAGAGAGTACAGCAGTAATTGAGGATTTGATATAATATTATGGGAGTGATAGGGTAATTTGTTAGGCACTTTACCTGAGTTGTATGTAGGTTGTAAGGCATCTTATAGTACTTTTATTTGTTTTTCTGTGGATTTATATATTCTGACTCTGTAGCCTAAGGATAGGCACTGGTCTAGGAACTTGTTTGGTAATCCATCATCATCCAAAATATCTAATACTATTCAAAACCAATTACCTTAAAAGTATATGTTTAAAATCAATTGTATTCACAAAGATTACAGTTGGAGTTTGTTGATTTCTTAAAGAGAAAATCAAATAGGTTATTCCTCCTAAATTCATTAGAATTGTAAAAGGAAAGAAAGATGAAATTCCTTTTTATGTTGTTGTCTGTCATCATTAAGATAATGATTTGGATTGTTAAGCTCTTTCTCAGAATAATCATAGTTATTTACATTGTCATTTATATATCCATATAAGAACAGGGCATTCAGCAAATAAGTAAAATCCACTCTAAAGATATTGTCAAGTCAGTAATCAATCATAGGTAAGACCTGCCTGAGTCAGTGGATCTCAAAAAAGAAGGAGGTGATAATATATATCCCCAGTGTTATCAAAATACCTCATCAATTAGTGTTTTCTCTTGCTTGAGTCAGATTATCAAAGGCATTGGGAGTCTTAGAGTTATTTAAGTATTCAAGCATTTTTAGAGGCCCTGCAAGGAAAAACCCTAAAAAATTGGTGACTCTACTGGGGATTTCAAGTGATTACAGATCATACTAGTTGTAGTTGTCAAAAAATTTCTATTGATAGTATTCATTCATTCCTAACTATTGTTGGGTGGCTACTCTAGAAGAAAATCTCAGAGATAAGTGCAAATTTAGTAAAAATCTCTCAAAATGAATACTAGTTCAAGGATGAAAAATAATCCTGAGAAGGTTTTAGATGGTGGAATCCCATCATCCTCAAGGATGGAAATGTCCTGGAGGAAGAAGAGAAATCAAGTCAGCATTGATGAAACTCCTCTAAGAAGTAAAGAAAGTAATACTAGGAGAGAGGTGAACAACAATCAGCCTTCTCATGATGGAAATACTTCAGAATATGAAGAAGCTACTGAGAGAGTATTAGAAACACCTACTGTTACTTCTACTTCTAGTGAAAGAGAAGAAACAAGTACATCTAGTTCAGATTTTGAAGAAGCTCCCTCTGATGAGGTAGAAAATGAGGAAAAAATTATCATGAAATAGCTTGCCCTTATTCAACAAATGAAAAGGGAGAGAGAAATGAGAAAGAAAAAACATGAGCATAAGGATGTTGATAAGAGTAAAAGAAAATCTTCAAGACATAAAAATATAAAAGGTACAGAGAGGTCTCAAAAGGACCAAGAAATACCACTCACTTATAAGGCTTCTAGTTCACATAAAGACAAAGGTAAGCAAAAAATGACTGAATATGGAAATCAGGAACCTAGGTTTTAGAAGCCTTTAATAGAGCAAATGTCCAAGTTGGATATTGATTTAGAGAAATTAAGAATTGAAAAGGAGACCATGGAGAAAATGTTAGAAAAGGCACAAATGGAAGCTGCAACAATTGAGATGAAGAAGAATATAGATTTTTTGCAGTCTTCTAAGTATTCTCATGCTGGGACAGAGAATACAATAGCTTCTAAAGAAAAATCCACTACTTTTAAAGAGAATGATAGTTTTCAAAGAAAACCGTTGCAAACTGAAAGGTATAAATAGTTTAACTTCATTGGTATCTATGGATATCCTAATGCATTCCCTAAAGATGTGGGTGATATAAGAGAAAAGCTCCCAGAGTTCGCAGGTAACAATGTTATTTCATGTGAAACACATTTAAGAAAGTTCATTGATTTTGTTGATGATTTAAATATCACTCACGAGGATGTATTAACAAAATTATTTGTTCAGTCTCTAGTAGAAGATGCTAGAGAATGGTTTAGGAGCCTTTCTAATGGATCTATTGTTTCTATGGATGAGTTAATTGAATTATTTAAGGATCAGTATGGTGATAAAACAAATAAAGGCTTTTTGTTGAATGAATTCAACAACATAAAAAAAATTACAATGAAGAGGTCAATGAGTTTAATACAATATTTCAAAGATCTATGCACAAGCTATTTCAGAAGATAAGGCTGGATGAAGAGGTATGTATAACAACTTATTTAAATGCCTTTGATTCTAAAATGGGATATGCTCTTAGGGATAAAAACCCTAGAACTCTTACTGATGCTTATAAGATAGCAGTGAATATTGAAATGAACAGAAGAGTGTCTGGTAAATTAAATAGGAGAGATGACTCAAGGTTTAGTAGGAGCAATCTAAAGGAACCAGAGTATAAGGAATATAGAGCTCCTTAGAACAATAGGCCTTCTTACAATAATGCATATAATCCTCAAAATAGAATGCAAAACCATCCTTATGGAACTCAGTTTAAGGATGGGAAGCCTATTTTTCCACAAAGGAAGTAGAAGACTGATAACAAAACTCTAGACCCTCTACATAAGAATTTTGTCCATTTTTGCAATGATGATCCCTGGTGTGAAGCTTGTGAAGTCCCACGTAACCCTAATTTTTGTATTGTTTCCTTAGACTTAAGAGTAAGTGAAGAACATGGAAATGATTAGGGTGAAAAATGTGATCATAGTATGACAAATACTTATTCATGTCATGATATAGATTTGGACAGTGAAACTGAAAATCATGATTCTTGTAGTTCACAAAGAAGGGTAGAAAATCATCATCAACAGATCTTATCTAATAGTGAAGCAGAGGAAACTGATGACCATATAAGATGTTATGCTCAAAACAATCAGGATTTTCCACTTATTAGAAAAGCTTCAGATGAAGAGAAAGCTAGGATTACTGTAGATTTAGTGAACAAGGCTAGAAGCAACTACCATTTAAGAAACAGAGTAGTGGGTGGTACTAGCAGTTAGCCATCAGGTGTCTTTATAAAAGAAAATAAAGTAGACAATAAGTATGTACAAAAAAGGGAAGGACCTGGGGAAAATGTAAATAAGCATAAGGTCAAAATCATTACAAAAGCCTTAGAACCAAATGTTGTACAAGAAGGAGAATTAAAAAGGCAAGAAACAGGTACTCCTGTTCTTAAGATGGAAAGAAAAAGGTTAAAAGTGTGTGTGTGTAAATGGGTACCTGTCAGAATCAACACAAACACTCAATAAGTCATTATATTAGCTCAAAAGGGTTAGTAAAAGCATGTAAAGCATATAAACCCACTAAAACCGACTTATTGCCTGCT
>MU226453.1:1574870-1596141 GCA_018584345.1 Thuja plicata
GAGTTTGTTGATTTCTTAAAGAGAAAATCAAATAGGTTATTCCTCCTAAATTCATTAGAATTGTAAAAGGAAAGAAAGATGAAATTCCTTATTATGTTGCTGTCTGTCATCATTAAGATAATGATTTGGATTGTTAAGCTCTTTCTCAGAATAATCATAGTTATTTGCATTGTCATTTATATATCCATATAAGAACAGAGCATTCAGCACATAAGTAAAATCCACTCTAAAGATAATGTCAAGTCAGTAATCAATCATAGGTAAGACCTGCCCGAGTCAGTGGATCTCAAAAAAGGAGGTGATAATAGATATCCCCAGTGTTATCAAAATACCTCATCAATTAGTGTTTTCTCTTGCTTGAGTCAGAGTATCAAAGGCATTGGGAGTCTTAGAGTTATTTAAGTATTCAAGCATTTTTAGAGGCCCTGCAAGAAAAAACCCTAACACCTCCTAAAAGGAATATCAGTCATCAGATAGACTTTATACCAGGGGCTTCATTACCCAATAATGCAGCCTACTAGCTCACACCAAAGTAGAATCAAGAAGTGGCTAGACAAGTGCAGGAGCTTCTAGACCAAGGGTTAATCAAGAAGAGCGTCATTCCATATGTCGTACCTATGGTTTTGGCATCCAAGAAGGGTGGTAAGTGGAGATTTTGCACTGATTCTAGGGCTATCAATAGAATTACTATTAGATATAGATTCTGTATACCTAGAATTAAAGATTTGATGGATTGTCTTGGAGGGGCCAAATATTTTACTAAGTTGGATCTCAAAAGTGGATACCACCATATTAGAATAAAATATGGGGATGAATGGAAGACAACTTTTAAAACCACTAAAGGATTGTATGAGTGGAGATTTATGCCATTTGGGCTTACAAATACCCCTAGCACATTCATGAGGCTCATGAATGAGGTGCTTAAGGATTACACTTGAAATACTTGGAGATTGTACTCAAAAGGTTGTAGGAGGAGAAGTTGTCTATCAATCTAGAGAAGTGTGAGTTCTTCAAACAAGAACTTGTGTACTTGGGGTTTGTAGTATCTCAAGGCTCATTAAAGATGGAACCAAGAAAGGTGGAGGCTATCTTGAATTGGCCAACACTAACCATAGGAATAGAGGTAAGGATCTTTCATGGGTTAGCTTAGTTTTAAAAAAAAAATTATAAGGAATTTAAGTGGAATCTGTGCACCAGTGCTAGACACCATTAAAGGTGGATTGAAAACCAAGTTCAAGTAGACTTATGAATCAGGTAAAGCCTTTGAGAATTTGAAAGAATAGGTAGCTACCAAACTTATCGTCATGTTACCTACTTTTGATAAGTTATTCACAATAGAGTGTGATGAAAGTGGAGTGGCAGTAGGAGGAGTACTAAGCCAAGAGGATAGGCATGTAGCTTTCTTTAGTGAAAAGCTCAATGAAACCAAGAATAAGTAATATTATTATGATTTGGAGTTATATCCTCTAGTGCATTCACTTAGGAAATGGAGGCATTAGCTCCTTTCTAAGGATTTTGTGGTGTTCACAGACAATCAGGCACTAAGTTACATTAACACACAAGAGAAATTGAGTAATAGGCATCTAAAGTGGATGGAATATCTACAAGCCTTTACATTTACTATCAAGCACAAAAAAGGATAGCTGAATAAGGTAGCAGATGCACTGAGTAGAGGGATGTTGATAGTCCAAGAAGTTCAACTTCAAAGTATTGGCATAGAGAGTTTCAAGGACCTCTATAGAGATGATGAAGACTTTTTTGAAGCCTACAAGGTATGTTTTGATTTCCAAAATCACTTTCATAGTCAATTTGAAGAATATACATTACAGAGTGGTCTTTGGTTTAAGGGAAACCAATAATGTGTCCCTAAGGTTTCAATGAGAGAAAATCTCATTCAGGAGAAGCACAATGGTAGCCTAAGTGGGCATTTTGGCATCAACAAAATCACGGAGTTAGTGCAGAGGTTTTATAATTGACCCAAGTTTCCAAGAGATGTCAGAAGGTATGTTGAAAAATGTGTTGTTTGTATGAAATCCAAAGGGGGAGCTAGCAATGCAGGTTTGTACCAACCTTTACCTATTCCCAATAGACCTTGGTGCATTAGCATGGATTTCATAGTAGGACTCCCCAAGACAAAGACAGGTTTGGATAGTATCTATGTGGTGGTAGATAGATTTACACAAATGATTCATTTTATCCCTTTTAAGACCACCCATGATGCTAGTAATATAGCTCATCTCTTTTTCAAGGAGGTGATGAGGATACATGGACTTCCCCTAAGCATTGTGTCAGACAGGAATGTCAAGTTTATAAGTCATTTTTGGAAGACTCTATGGACCAGATTAGGTACCAAATTATCTTTTGGATCAACTTACCATCCACAAACAGATGGTCAAACTGAGGTGATCAATAGGGTGTTAGGTAAATTTCCTAGATTCCTAACTAAGGAATACAGGAAGACATGGGATCTAGTGATTCCACAAGCTGAGTATGCCTATAATGATAGTGTCAATTGGACTACTAGTAGAAGTCCTTTTGAAATAGTATATGGGGTGCACCCAAGGGGTGTATGTGAGCTCAAAGATCTAGGAGCCATGGAGCATATGAGTGGTCATGCAGAGGAATTATCTCAGATAATGAAAGAGATTCATGAGAAATTCAAGAGGACAAAAAAAGAGGCTACCCACAAGCTAAAAGCCAAGGTGGATGAGAAATGAAGAGATGTTCAATTTTATGTGGGAGACTATGTCATGGCTCATCTAAAAAAATTCATATTGTAGAAGGGAGTTCCTACAAAGTTGCAGATGAAAAGAGTGGGACCATGCAAGATACTAGCTAAGTATAGGGAAAATGGCTATAAGGTGGAACTTCCCTCAAATTTAGGCATTTCTCCAGTGTTCAATGTGGTGGAATTAGTCAAGTTCAAGGGACCATTGTTAGACATAAACTAGAATAGCAGAGAGATATTGGATGATGTTAGTACTGAAGCCTTACCTCCCAAAATCAAGCTCCAAGCAGAGAGGATCTTAGAATCCATGGTGAAGAAGTCAACTAGACATAGGGTATACATGGAGCATCTGGTATAGTGGAAGGATCAACTGGAATTTGAAGCTACATGGGTGGAGGAAGGTAACTTCATGAAATTTGGCATTGATTTGTCTCTGATTTCTCCTCATGTTTCTTGAAAGTTGTGCAGAGGAGGAGAATGGTGCAAGAGCACCCATGGGTTACTTAGGAAAATTGGATTTTGCTTTTTTTGAGTGTGTGCCTTATGGAATTTTTTTTGTGTTTTTCTTAAGGTCATGTTGACCATAGTTTGAGTACAATAAGATTTAGGTCTAGTGAGTTTTAAGCCCTTTAAAAGTTGTAATTAGGGGCTAAAAAGTTGTAAAGCCTCCTTATTAGAAAAATGGGAATGATGATGTCATCATGATGGAAAAAGGGCTTAGAGTAGTTTAGAACCATGTTTCCACCATGGTTAGGGTCTATGGTAAGATTTGATGAGTGTTGGAACTCATTTTGTTGAAATTGGAAAAAGTTGTCAAAAAGATGTAAAGTTGCATTTTGCAACTTTTGCAATTTTGAAATGTTGCTCGAACAACATTGTCAAAACATGAAAATCGATGATAGAGTGCCCTAAGAGACAAATAAATACTCAAATGACCTATTTAAGACATGTCTTGACCTAAATGCAAGGTTGGACACCCATTGTATGGACATATATTTGTGAAATCAAGAATTTGGCTTGTTTTGTGTGTAATTTTAGTTACTTTCATGACAGTAGGTAGTTAATGGATTGAAAACAGAATTGTAGCTCATGCATGGGTTAGATTAGGTATTTTAATAGTTCTATGTGCCATTAGATAGGTTTTTTTTTTTGCTTTGTTTTATTTTTGTAAATAGTTTGTGTTTGGCATTATCACTGGTTCAATCCAGGCATTGTCCAAAGATGGAGTTCTAACTCACTTTCCCACCGTCCATTCTGTATGGCCTCTTAGGATTAGTGAGTAGAATCTGTTGATGGGACTTTTGTGACCAGGTCCACCAACAGATGCAAGTTGTCACCAGGTACTGGGGTACTGGCCAAATTTGCCTGTAAAGGTTGTCCGGGGAAATGAGATTCCCCGGGCCTCCAAGCACGTGAGAGTCGGGTCTCGACAATGTGGGGCTCAGTTGGGAGATGTGACTATTTTTCAAGGGGGATAGTTGGTTATCTTTAACTTGTCAACTCCAGGTATTTAGGTGAGTGGGGTTTTCTCCAAGTATGCTTTTACTTAACAAATAAAATTCAAAAGATACTATAGAGTTAGAAATATTTCATCTACCTATAATTATACTAAACATTCAAGACATCAACAATGCTCTAACACACTACACTAAATACTGAAGAAATATAGAACCATCAATTCATATTTTATCAGTAGCAAAGGAAAGGAGGTTGTTAATCTACTTTAAGCATCAGAGAAAAGGACATGAAGAACACAAAGCATAAAATACCGTTAACCAAGAAGACAGAATGCCAACAACATCATTGAGAGAACTCTTCCTTCTTCATTAACATCTCTTCCAGCAAGCACTGGTGCATGGTACAATGGTGGCTCCAAGGGAGCATCTAACTACTGAAAGCTTGGAAACTAGGGAGCATTGAGCTCTGCAACTAAGAAATTAGAAAAACTGCTTTGCTATTACTATGGACTGCAAAATTATCAATTTTGCCGACCCTTGGAATGAGGCTGGACTCATAATTTATACACATCTTTTGATCTAACCCTAACCCTAACTTATGTTACATTTTACAATAAAATACATTATCCAGTGGCCGGTACCACCTGCACCACTCTACAAAAGACCTCGAGATGGAAAAGGCCTGACATGTTAGAAGAATAAGACAAGAAGGATGGAGTGGAAGAATCGGCCTCGAGAAGAGAGACAAGAAGGAGAAAGAAGAAATCCAATCCCCTGGGGATCGAGGCTACATGCCTCATAAATGGAAAAGAGGCGCCTTGTCCCTGATGCATGAGGTGTAACATTGAAGCGGTGCCTTGGGAAGACCATCTGTCAGAAACCTCCCGTCGAGCTGACGTGCCTTGTTGCGGATACCCACCTTCTGACAACCTTTGTTTACTGCCTTGAAAGTGACCGGTTGACCTTGGGGACCAGGACATGGGTCACTTAAAGAATACAAAATGTAGGATCCAAAATTCTAGGATCCGTGAACTTGTGTTCCGAAGGAATAGAGAATACAACACATTTTCCTTGAAAGTCTTCTCCAGCTCCCGGAGAATCTCTATATTTGTTTTCTATCATTGAAGGTCTGGAGGAGATGAGAAATCCCATCTTCATCAATGTCTCTAAGGCCAGCCCACCAGTACTTGGCCACCTCAATCTGCTCTCCCAGGTCTAGAATATTTCCCTTAAGTTCTTCAGCCATTTTTTCCGCATCGTGACCCTTGAGCACCATGTGAGTTATTCGTGTCATTTTTGCTCCATCTATCCCCTCTGGGGATAGATACCTTGATTCCATTAATTCATCAAACTTCCCCAAAACATATTCCTTCAGCGTGCATGTGTCGGTGCTAAATGGATCAGCTCTAGAGACCTTCAAAACAAAAGACTTGTATAAATTGAAAGAATATTGGACTGCATTGACCTCATCACGCAAGATCCCCACCAGTTGCTTGACAACCCCCAATGTGAGGTCAAGTTTGGAATGTTGGGTCCTTACAAAATCAAATGATTCTTCTCCTAAAATTCTGGACTTGAAGACAATCTCCTCTCCGAGGCCAATGAGTTCTTCCAACTCAACCTTCCATGCCTCATAATTCTTGATATCTCCCTCCCATATGGAGATTGTATTTTTAGCCTGGTGTAGGACGTGGCAGGCCACATATAGATCCAGGAGTGTGGACACCAGGAAATGTCAGACGTTTCTGAACTACAAGGCAACCCATTCATTAACCGCTTGGGCCTTTCTCTTCATCGCCTGTAATGAGTCTATATCACTTTGAGGAAGCAGTGCAACTGACGTAGAGGCCCCCGGGGGAATAACACTATTGGGCCGGGCCAGCTCAGTCATCAGTCCCATGAGGTTTGCATTTTTCTCCTTCTCTACCTTGAACTTTTGGGCCTCTTTCTCGTAGCGAGCCTCCACTGCCTTGGCTACTTCTTTCAACAAGTTCAATTCACCTTGTTTTCCTCTATTCCCTAGTGACACCTCTATGACATCATAATCTTTGGCTTTAGCCATTGCCTCATCCACATCTGGGGAAGGTGTCGCGATTACTGCAATTGTTTCTCTTCCTGGCTCGGTCTGAAGAGTGTGGACTGTCTAGGCTTTCTTAGTCTTTGGCAGGTTTTGTGCCTGAGCCATCATCTTCACCAAAGAAACATGGGTCTTGGGTTTTTCTGGGGCCTTTCTCTTTCAAGATTCCACCAACCACTATGGCGGTAGGGGTGGCTTTGCAGCCAAAATTTGCTCATGTGATTTCTCCCCAGGTTCTTATTGTGCCCCTTCAATAGTATGAGCCTCTTCTAGCTCATTCCCTATATTTTTTGACTCACCAGCGATATTTTCTTCGGTGATACCTGCATCTTTTGCCCCGTTGTCTATATCCTTGGTAATATTTGGATCTTCATTGGTTGCCCCGAGGTTCTCTTCTTCATCTTTTCGCTGCTCTTCCTCAACCTCTGTGGCTGGGATGTTCTATTTTGTTGGTATATCTTTTGGTAGTGGGGGAGGCAACGGGCCAAGATTCAATGTTTGGGCCATAGTGATTACCTCCTTGAATGTTACCTTTGGGAGTGGCATCTGGAACACGGCGGTTGGGGTCACGGTTGTTCCCGTGGGTCCAGTTTCCCTAGCCGATGCCATTTGTTCATTTTGCGTCTGTTGGCCTGAAACTCCCAGAACCTATATTTCTAGGACTCTAGAGGTATTCTCCTATTTCGCCCCCTTTTCTTCTTCCATTTGTGCTTCCTATTCCTGCGCAGGTTCCTGCTCCGGAGCTTCCTCCTGCATGGCAATCTCTTCCTCCGACTATGCGAGGTCTCCCTGCAAATTCCCAAACTCATCAGTTCTAAATACATCATCAAATTTTTCATGGAGGGGAGGATTTTCTGGGATGTGGACGCCCTCTGGCTCTTTCTCCAGCTCTGGGGAGTCAAAAGAAATGATCTGTACTTCTGGGATGTGCGGCATCCTAAACTCTGGTTCTGTCTTTGGTTTTGGATTGAGCCTTTTCTTTCACCTGGTAACCAAAGGAGGCCCTGCATCCCTTAGGGATGCTTGCTCCTCTTCCACCCCCATTCCTATTTCTCTGACCATCAATGCTGCTAGTGAAGGGGAAGGAGGACGGACAGGTCCAATCATGAGCACTAGAGTGGCCAACCGTGTGATCAATTTATCTCTCATCTGTTGGGAGGCTGCCAACATCTGCTTTAGTTTCTCTTTTATGGGGGTCATATGCAGGGTTGGATTTCCCATTATTCCCTTTCCTTTATCCCCTCCCTGTGAAGAGGTTTCGGCCCTAGAGGTCAGCTTCTGTACCGTCGGGCCAACTCTTCGGGTGCTCCTGGGGCATACCCTCTTAAAGTATTCATGGCTATGCTCGACCATGTTGTGAGTGATGTCTTCAATGGTAAGCCCCTCCTAGGCATTACAATCTACCAGTGGGAGGGCCATCTTATCAACTCCCCTTGCCTTGTACTGGGGATCGATTGTGGGGCCGGTGTTCGAGAAGTCATCCAGAATTTTTTGGAGATTCAATCTTTCCATCATTCCCATGGTCATCCAAATATAATGTTGGCTCCGGACTTCAACATCATCCTGTAAATCTTCCCAGAAGTCCTCCATGTGAAATCGGTGGGGCTTTGATACCCAAGGAAGTGCCAATGCAATTTTGCCAAGCGGATCAAAGTTCTTCCGCGCTAGATAAAATTCTGCCAAGTTTAGGCTCTTGAGTTTGTTGTCTGCCTCCTTGGCTGCGGCCAGACTGCATGAGTAATTCCCACAAGTGTTTGGGAATGAAACATTCACCACCTTCTTTAGAGCGTATAAGGTGTGAAACTCCAGCATTTGTCTGCAATATTCTAAGAGGATTATTTTGTTCCCACAATGTTTGGGCAACAAGTAAGGTTTCCCGGAGAAGCCGGTTACCCAAATATAGGTATGTTGCTTGAATTGGATGTAGTAATTGCCATAACTTTTGACTAGATCCATTGCCTCCTTGGAGAGGTGGTACCCGACATCCCAGGTAGGTGTGAGTAGATTGTAGTAGATGAAGGTGTCGTTCACTCGACAGAAGCTGGGGAAACTAGCCTCCCATTAAATTTGTGGGAAATAATCTAAGGGAGCCTTTTGACCTGGGCCGATCCCAAGTACACCTAATGTGAGTAGCCCATTGGTGATGGGTCATTGTTGTGCTAAGGCCCAGAGAACATAAGAGGTCATATAGAATTTGTGCTTCCGGGCCACCTGAAGGAACTGAGAGTCTTCATGCTTAGAAATAATGGTAGCCCAATCCAAGTATTGCTCGCCGGTGGAAATGCCAAGCAAAAAGTAGTACATCCACCCTGAGAACTCTTGGACATGGGGTTGCCTGAAGATCCGGCATAGTGCTATAATCCCCATTTGGATACTTTCTTTAAACTCAGATCGGGAGATCTCTAATTTCATTTTTTGGGGTCCCTCTTCAAAGTCTTAAGCCAATGGTTGTTCATCTATTGTCGGGCCATGACCTCCAGCTGCTGAAATCACCCCAAAGCATCAGATCTGGTAACGACGGTTGGATCATCAAACTGGGGAATCCCCAAACCTGCTCGAAAAGTGGCAGTGTCGAGAGACACCGTGGGGGTGGGATATCCAGTCAGGACTGAGGTGGTGAGCATGACGGCCCAGACGGAGGAGTTGTAATGTGCCGCAAGGGTGAGAATAAGCTCTGGGGCCTGCACTGAGCATGGGAAACAAGCGGCCTTTAGGATCCCAGAATCCCTGACGCTGATCGCCAACAGATCCCCAGACTGTCATTGAATAAACATTATCTTAATCAGGGCATGCATCTCTGCCCACATACCGACGGTGGTGTCAGTGATCAAATGGACTTGGGATTCAATCTTTGACCCCACAACAACATTTTCCTTTAGATATTTCATGCTGAGGGGCAGTTTCTCTAAGGCCCTCTCAATTTTGGATTTGATGGCTGCCCTGGTGACCATTGTGGAGGGGAATTCTGGACTCCTGGGTGGTGAAGATGTGGAAGCCTCAGACATAGTGATAAATAATACTCTAGGATCCAGAGATCTTACCACCGAGGCACGTCCTTCACCTGAAAAGTTAGTTTGGGTCCAAAATCCCAAAAAGGTATATATATAATGCAGACTTAGGAAATTAACCACTATCTAGGTCTGGGGGTTTCAGCACACTTAACAAAAGTAAGATGTGGGTTGGATGAAGACAAATGACCCGGGGTCTGGAAAACTAACCGTTGGAAGATGTGGGTGAAAAGTGAGTTGTCAGGCCCACGTGGGCGTCACATGGCTATGCAATAAATGGGGAGTTATGGAAACAACGGTGCCAACTGTTCAAATATGCAAAAAGCATAGGCCACTTGGACAGCCTTGAATGCACACGTGGGACATAAATGAAACATGAAGGTTGATTGACGAAGGAGAGAGAAAACTACCTGGTTGAAAACAGCCGAGGGCCGAGCTTTAACTAGTGGTATTTTGCCTAGAACAAGCTTGCAAACTTGGATGAAATATAGATGAAGCAAGGTGAGCTTGTCACAAGACCAAATAGATACACACAAAATATACAACTAAGTACAATGGGGCCGAAGGATATATACATGAAAAATAGAGGATATACATCATATTTACAGCAGAATGAAAACGTGGAATGACTACCCTAACAAAACAATGCCCAAAAATGTACAAAATATACAATATCCTACATCGCACAAAGGGCAGACAACCCTCTGGCAGAGCTGGCCCACAAGCGGGTGGCGAACCAGACGACAAGGATGCAAAGAAAAAATGCAAACAAAGCGAAGCAGAAATTAAAAAAAAGGAAACACAACGGAAAAAAGCCAAAAATGAAGGAAAGAACTAGAAACACCAACCTGGAATCCAAAGAATGGCCGAGGGGAGAAGCACTAGACCGCTCTGCAACAGCTTTCACCTCCAACATCATGCACAGCTATTGAAGATCACTTCGTTATAACTCACTAAGTTCAAAGAAGCATGCACTCAATTCTCGCTCAAATTGCCTATGAAGTCGCTCTGAAATTGCCTAAGTGTTTTAATCGTAGTAACTGTTAAAATGATAGGTAAATCCTATTTATACCCAAGGTAAAAGAAAGTTACCCTTCTCTCTGCAAACTCTGGAATGGGCAAACTTCCAGACTCCGGGCCCGGGGATTCTGTGCGACCATACCCTCTTACGAAAAGAATACATCGTGGCAGAGAATCCTAGAGTCTAGGATCCGGCTTCTAGAAAAGAAACAACCAAATTTGGGACTGGGTCCCAGAGACACGAGGAACAAAAGCACAAAACAAAACTAACACCGCGGGAAAGAAAACCCGGGGAAGGAAACCAAAGAAGCAAAGGCAAAGAAGACAAGGCAAGAGCCAAAAGCAAAAACAAAGGGGGGCCAAACATTTTCCACACAAAATGCAGGGACGGGTATGCAGGGCATAAAAAAATCCATGTACATATTCTATGCAAGATCTTGGGCCCTCAAATGTAGATGAGTGAATTTTAATGTCTTTCCCTAGGCGAGCCAGTGGTGAGCGCGACTAGGGAAGAACAAGTTACAAAGAGCATAACTTGTAGAGGTGGATACCTAGAACCAAAATACCTTTTGGAGATTGAATTTAGGAGTCTTTCCAAGCTTTGGTGAAGAGGAGAGGGTCGTAACAATCCATTTGATGGTCTAACACATTCAATCTTGTTTAGGAGCCAGTGAAGACCTTAAAACCTTAAAAATCACTCATTTTGAGTTAGGGTACTGTACTAAAGGTGGTGACCTGAAGACCCCAAAAATCATTGAGGGGTTAGTAAATGTTCTAATAATCCCAAGAAAATTTTCAAGGTTTCTTTGGAAAGGATAGTAGAAAATCCCTATTTTCTTGGAGTAGGAGACCTAATAGGGCTACTAGCCTATTAAGCATGTTTTGTGAAGAATTGAAGAAATTGACTACATTGTTGAACTAGGTAGGACTCATAACACCCCTAGTTGATTGAATTAGCATAATTAAAGACACCTCCACACATTTTTAATACTATCTTATGTATATGGAGGTTGCAATCCTTTAAGGTTGTGTAAGGGCAAGATTTTGTGAAGCTAGAATGCACCAAGTATAAGACTTGGTTGGTTGAATCTTTCTTGATAGTTGGGTTGGCTAGAGGAACCAAGGGATCAAAATTAGTTAAGGGTCCTATAGGTTCCAAGGGGTGTAGTGAAGACACCCTAAAAGTCTCTTGTGAACACTAGGAACATGAATCAGTTATTGATTTATCCAACCTCCCTATCACTAGTGTTCTATTGTGATTGAAGACATATGGTGAGATAGTTGGTGGTTTTAGTAGGAAGACTAAGGATCTTTCACTAATATAGACTTTAATTGACATTTTTCTTGGATGAGTCATGATTAATTGGATAATTTATATGATAATTCTCATTCCCAACTCTTTTTATACTCAATAATTTACTGCTTGAGAGTCATTGTCCATTATTCCTTTCAGGTGCTTAATATTTATGATTTATCTTTCATAGATATAGATCTTGAGCTATGCATAGATGGTTAGTTTTGGAGGAATCATTTTTATGAATGTCTGGCATTGGTTTTCTCCTTGTGTATATGTTGGTTCTATAAGGTTCTTAGGAGATGGTTTATTGGAATAATTTCCTTTATTGGGAATTGTTGGAAGCTATGATTGAAACAATTGTTATATTGTCATTGATGTCAAACCTTAAATGGTAAGATAGTTGCTATCTAGTAAAGTGCCATATCATTTGACTGATGAAGAATATTTGAAAGAGGAGATAACAAGAAGACCTAGTGAAATGATGGAGTTATAAGAAACTACAATGGGTACTTGATTAATTGGCACATTGACAAGATAATGTGTTGTTTATCTTTAACACCAAGTGAGGAATGGGAGACTAAAATATTAGTCTTGACCAAGAAAAAGAGAAGAATATTAAGGAACTTAAGTATAAGCCAAGTGATGTGAGTGTTGACCAAGTGCTAGTACATGCTGAGAAAATATAGTGTCGATCGAGCATCAGTATTTACCGAGTTATCTAGTGATGACCGAGTGTCAGTATTTTATAGTTTTTGAAAGAATTGAGATCCCAGTCAACATAGTTGAATTCTTGGGATATGTAAAGCATATTTAAGATAAGGATGAACATCATGGAGCACTTAATGAGCATTTAATATATGTTTAACTATTACTATGTATGGATTCAAGGAGTTTTGAGATGTATCTAGAAAGTAGAAGGAGAACAAAATGTTGGAAGGATTCATTGGATCTGACCGAACCCTAAGATCTGTGGTGATGATTAAGAGGAAAAAGATCAAGCTACCTAATCAGAGAGGTATAAGATTAACCTAATTACAGGTTATGGGTATGAGGGTGATTTAGTTGATTGGAAAATCTAAGCAGAAGGCAAAGAAGGTTGAGAACAAAAGTATAGAACTATGAAGTGGTGATTGCTTGACAGATTTCCAAGCAGATCTGAGAGATGGAGATGATAATGGAGGTCGATCAGTGAATTAGCATTTGAGATAAAATGGATCTATATTTGCAAAGTAATTTGTATGTTTCATATCAAAACTACTGTTACTTTCTAACCATTGTATCAGTCAAAATCCTTTAATCAAGGTTGACATAACAGTCATTTATAATTCTTTTAATCAAGGTGACATTCTAATGGAATGATTTAAGTCCTCTATCAAGGCTCAATTTTAATAGGGTGATTAAATAATTTAATAAGGTCACACCTAATAGTGTGTATTGTAACCTTTAACATGGTTGGCTCCTCACAAAGCTGACTTCAGAAGAGTGAAAGATTGGTAGCATGTTACTGGTGATTCTTCCCATATTGGGTTTCCACGTTAAATCTTGGTGTCATACTTGTGTGAATGTTATTTGATGTGTTTATTGTTAAGTGGTTATATTGTACAAGTTTATTACTTTAGGACATTGGACTAAAATTTTATGTTATTAATCATATGCTATAGAGAGCGAGTGGATTGTTTAGTAGATATGAGTTTGTTAAAGTGTTTAAAAGTTCAATTGGTACATCTTGACCTGAGGATAAATGATTCACCCCCCCCCCCCCNAAATGATTCCCCCCCCCCCCCCCTCTCTCAGTTGTTCTGAATCATTCTAAAAATTGGTAGCAAAGCATTGTGGTGCTTGTAAGGAAATGTTTGAAGGTATGCCTACACCATTGACAACTCAGTAGATGAAGGAAAACAAAGAACACAATCAAGCAATGTTGGAGATTGTATCAGCCCTAAGTTGTCCTAAATTTGAAGACATAAAAGATGGTTCTACTGCAAAAGAAATGTGGGACACACTGGCAGCTATCTATGGTGGAGATACAAATGTACTAAGAACCAAATTTGAAAGCTTGAGAGGTAAGTTTGATGAAATGAGAATGTTAGAAGGTGAAACTATTGTTCAACATTGTAGATGAGTTAAGGAGGTTGTGAATGTTATTAGAGGAGCTAATGGAACTATTGATGATGATATTGTTATAAGCAAGGTATTGAGAACCCTGCTTCCTATTTATGCTATTAGAGTTTCTGATATACAAGAACTGAGATGTACTCTTGGTAACAACTTAACTCTGGAAGGTTTAGTTGGTAGAATTACTGCTTTTGAGTTATCAAATTTTGATAATTTCACCCCTCACAATGTTGATTCTGCATTCAAATCACAATTGACTCTACATAAGTCTAAGAAAGGAAAATAAATATATGTGAATAGTGACATTGACACTTTTGATGATAATCTTGATGAACTTGAGGCACTTATGGCTAGAAGACTACCGAGAGGAAAAGGAAAATTCAAAGGTAAAATTCCTATAATCTATTTTTCTTGTAACAAAGTTAGCCATACTGCAGCAAGATTCCCTTATAAGAATGAAAAGGATGAAAGAAGAGAAAACAAGTACACAGACAAAAGGGATGATAGAGATTTCAGAAGGTATAAGGACTGTAAGGATAAAGGTAATAAATCTTTCTATATTACTAAAGAAGAAACTGATACTAAATCTGATAAATCTAATGACCATGATATAGAAGTTGTTTATGTTGCTATGAAAGATGATTCTGATGAAGATGAGAAAACTGCACTTATTTCGTATATGAGTAAAGGTGATAGATGGATAATTGATAGTGGTTGCTCACATCACATGACTGGTGATAAAAGTAATTTTGAAACCTTAAATCATTGCAAAGGTGGTAGTGTTAAGTTTGGTAATGATACACCATGTCTTGTGAAAGGAAAAGGATCAACAAAATTGACTAATAAGATCAGATGTGATAATGCTTATTGGGTTGACAGACTTAACAGTAACTTGCTAAGTGTTGCACAGTTGAGCACTTCTGGATACCGAGTTGAATTCTATCTCAAAAAGGCTAAAATATTTGATGCTACTGGTGAAATAATTGGAAGTGGAGAATAGACAAGAGGTAATTTGTTCTCTCTAGATCTATCTGATGAGACATGTTTATTTGTACAATATGATGATGTATGGTTATGGCATAAGAGGTTGTGTCATGTCAACTTTGATAATTTGGTAAACATTAGTAAGATGAAAAGAGTAAGAGGGTTACCAAGATTGAAGACACCTAATAATATGATGTGTAAGCAATGTCAATTGGGAAAAATAGCAAAGTCTAGTTTCAAGAGAAAAACCTATACTTCTGATGATATTTTGGAATTGGTTCATACTGACCTTTGTGGACCTATTGGAGTGAAAAGCTACTGTGGTGATAAATATTTCATTATGTTTGTTGATGATTACTCTATAATGATGACTGTGATGTTCCTCAAAGAAAAATATGATGTCTTTCAGTTGTTTAAGTGGTATTTGGAAAAAGTTGAAAAAGAGACAGGTAAGAGCTTGAGATTTCTGAGATCTGACAAAGGAGGAGAGTTTATATCTAATGAGTTCAAATTATTCTACAATGATAGAGGAATCAAAAGACATATGTCTTCTCCAAGGACTCCCCAATAGAATGGCATAGCTGAAAGAAGGAATAGATCAATCATGGATTGTGCTAGTACACTGAATATAGATAAAATTGTTGCACAAAAATACTTGAGAGAAGTTGTAAGTATAACAGTCTATACCTTGAACCGAGTACAAGTCAAGAAAGGTACAAATGCTACACCTTATGAGTTATGGTATGGTTATGCACCTAATGTAAAATAATTTTAAATCTTTGGAAGCAAATTTTATATACTGAAGGACAATAGAAATGGAAAACTTGATGCTAAAAGTGATGAAGGCATATTCCTAGGTTATTCCACTAAGAGAAAAGTGTATGTGTTTGAATTCTAACACTAACAAAGCTGTGGAAAGTGTAAATTTTATAATTGATGAATATGTAGAAAATAATGAATTTGAATGCAAGAAAGAACCTGAATATTACAAATCTTTTGTATACGTGAATAAAGGAGAGCCCAACATTTTACTTGAACTAGAGAAACAAGCTACCAAGCAACAACAAGAATCTTCCAAGTTGCAGAAAGAAGTTGTCGAGCATTAGGAGGTAACTATCAAGAAATAAAAAGAGGAAGCAGAGATGCAAAATGAACCTAAAGTGAATTTTCTAGATGAATATTAAGAACAACACGAAGAAGAAAGGAGACCAGATCCTACATTAGCAAAATATGTGAGGAGACATCATAAACTAGATCAAATCATTGGAGAAAAAGATTTTGAAGTCATGACAAGAAGAAAATTGAAAAATCAGACATGTCTATTATATGAATTTGAGTTCAAATTAGTGAAAGATGCTTTTGATAATGAAGATTGGATACGGGCCATGAATGAAGAAATTGATCAAATCGAGAAGAACAAAACCTGGACACTAGTACCTAGACCAAAGGACAAGAATGTTATTGGAACCAAGTGGGTATTTAGAAATAAGTTGAATGAGCATGGAGAAGTCACAAGAGACAAGGCTAGACTGGTATGCAAAGGATATGCACAAGAAGAAGGCATTGACTATGGTGAGACATTTGCCCCAGTTACTAAAATATTTGTTGATGATATCATATTTGGAGGTCAAGATGCTTTATGCCAAACATTTTCAAATGAGATGCAAACTAAATTTGAGATGTCTATGTTTGGAGAGATTAAATTTTTTGTTGGTTTGAAAGTTTATCAGATGAAGAAAGGTATCTACATTACTCAATCTAAATATATCAAGGAGATACTAAAAACCTTTGGCATGGAGGACTCCAGACTAGTAAGTACACCCCTGGCTACTAGAAAGAAACTATCAAAGGTCGATGAGACAACTGAAGTAAATCAAACCTTGTACAAGTCAATGATTGGAAAGCTATAATATGTTGTCCACAGTAGACAAGATATTGCATCAGTATTTGGTATTGTTGCAAGATTGTTTGCAAATCCTAAAGATAATCACATGATGGCAGTGAAAAGGATACTGAGATATCTGAAGGGAACATAGGATTATGGATTGTATTATAAGAAAAATGAAAAGTTTGAACTAAAATTTTATACTGGTGCAGATTAGGAAGGAAATATTGATGATAGAAAGAGTACAAGTGGTGGTGCATTATTTCTAGGAAATAGGTTAGTCTCTTGGACAAGAAAGAAATAAAACTGCATTTCTCAATCTATAGCAGAAGTTGAATATGTAGCAGCAGTGGTTAATTGTTCAAACATAGTGTGGATCAAGCAATTGTTGAAATGTACGAAGGAAGAAATCATTGAGCCTGTTGTTATTTTATGTGATAACACAAGTGCTATCAATATATCAAAGAATCCTGTGATGCACACTAAGACCAAGCATATTGCTATCAAGTATCATTACTTGAGAGAGCTAGTTCAAGACAAAGAAGTGAGACTGGAATATGTGAATATAAAGGAACAATTAGCAGATCTGAGAAGTAAAATGGATTACCTAAGGATGCATATGAGTATCTGAGAACTAAATTAGGGGTGATTCCCCTAGATGACGCTTACTTAGATCAAATGGAGTGATTGCATCAAAATGTATTACCCATAATATCAGACAAATTGATGCAAAGGAGGTCACACTTTAGGAGTTGCCTAAAGTTGTGAAGAGTAAAGAACAAGATGTTGATCATTCATAAGCAAGATGATAGAGGGAGAATATAGTTTAGAAATGTGATAGAGGGATATCTACATGGTGAAGATGAATGACCTTGGCATTGTTGTCAAAGAGGGAGAGATCTATAAGTTACACAAAGAAGACAGCGAGGGAGATAAGACTATGAGGGAGACAAGCTAAAGAGAGAAATCTATCCAAGAGGGAGGTGATATTTGTATTAGAGAGAATCAGAATGAAGCTAAGGACTTTAATGAAAATCTATTAACAAAACATACTTTTTGGTTTGTTTGGTAACTATGCATGTGATGTTTGCATGTGGTGTTTGCCATCAATGCCAAAGAGGGAGATTGTTAGAAGCTGCAATTGAAATAATTGTTATATTGTCATTGATGTCAAATCTTAACTGGTAAGATAGTTGTTATCTAGTAAAGTGTCATATCATTTGATTGATGAAGAAGATTTGAAAATAGGAGATAACAAGAAGACCTAATGAAATGATGGAGTTATAAGAAACTACAATGGGTACTTGATTAGTTGGCAGATTGACAAGATAATGTGTTGTTTATCTTTAACACCATGTGAGGAATGGAATACGAAAAACTTAGTCTTGACCAACCAAAAGAGTAGAAGATTAAGGAACTTAAGTATAAGTTGAGTGATGCGAGTGTCGATCGAGTGCGAGTACATGCCGAGCAAATATAGTGTCGACCGAGCATCAATATTTACCAAGTTATCTAGTGATGACCGAGTAGAAGAACACAGTGATGACCGAGTGTTAGTATTTTATAGTTTATGAAATAATTGAGATCCTAACCAACATAGTAAAATTCTTGGGATATGTAAAGCATATTTAAGATAAGGATGAATGTTGTGGAGCATTTAATGAGCATTTAATATATGTTTAACCGGTACTATGTATGGATTTGAGAAGAGTTTTGATATGTATCTAGAAAGTAGAAGGTGAATGAAATGTTGGAAGGATTCATTGGATCTGGCCAAACCCTAAGATCTATGGTGATGATTAAGTGGTAAAAGATCAAGCTACCTAAACAGAGAGGTATAAGATTAACATAATTGTAGGTTATGGGTATGAGGTTGATTCAGTTGATTGGAAAATCTAAGCAGAAGGCAGGGAAGGCTGAGAAGAGTAGTATAGAACTGTGAAGTGGTGATTTCTCGATGGATTTCCAAGAAGATCTAAGAGATGGAGATGATAATGGAGCTCAGTCGGTGAATTACCATTTGATCTATAGTGGATCTGTATTTTCAAAGTGAGTTGTATGTTTTAGAACAAAATTACTGTTACTTTCTAACCATTGTATCAGTCAAAATACTTTAATCAAGGTTGACCTAACAATCATTTGTAAATCCTTTAATAAAGGTGACATTCTAATGGAATAATCTAAGTCCTCTAACAAGGCTCACTTTTAATAGGGTCACACCTAACAGTGTGTATTGTAACCTTTAACAGGGTTGGCTCCTCACAAAGCTCAGTTTAGAAGAGTGAAAGATTGGTAGCATGTTACTGGTGGTTTTTCCCATATTGGGTTTCCACGTTAAATCCCGGTGTCATACTTGTGTGAATGTTATTTGATGTGTTTACTAGTAAGAGTTTTATATTTTACAAGGTGATTACTTTAGGATAGTGGACTGCAAGTTTATGTTATTAATCATATGATCTAGAGACCGAGTGGATTGTTGAGTAGATCTGAGTTGGTTAAAGTGTTTAAAAGTTCAATTGGTACATCTGGACCTGAGGATAACTGATTCAACCCCCCCCCCNCTGATTCACCCCCCCCCCCCCCCACCCCACCCTCAATTATTCTAAATCATTCTAACAAGAATTGTTATTATGAGTTTGATCTCCTTGTTTGGAGAGACTTGCATCCCTATTCCCATTACTACAATATACATATTTTGCATTTGATCAAAGATATTGAATGGGTTGAGTGTTGTTATGGATTTTTATTTGAGGAGGTAAAGAGATCATACTTGACACAATATTTATTTTTTAAGGTGTTGGTAAAATGATATGTTACAGTTTATAAGTTTTTTGTCTTTAGTTATGGTTTCTTCCATGAGATTCTTGACTATATAATTTGGGAGGATACTGACATATTGTGAGAGAGAATACATATATTTTGGTTGCATGTGTGGATCGTTGTCATTGTTCATAATTATTAGTTCAATTTGTTTTCCTTCTTAAAATAACCTTTAAAATGACTCCTTAAACCCAAGATGAATGACAAAGAGAACTAACAATTGGAGAGATCTCTGTTAAACATATGATCTTCCTCTGAATTCTAGAGATAAAAATCCCTCTTGTGATATAATTGTTTTTGGGGTGTGCTTTTGACCAAAAATAAGTAAAGGTAAAATAACATCTGAGCATAGCTATACTGCAGATGTGAAGAAAGATTCAAGTAACGCTTAAAAGAATGAATTGAAACAATAGGGGAAGAATAATTTTCAACATAGAATGAATATGTTAAGAAATAATAGGGGAAAAATAACATTTCATTACGTGATATGTTAAGAAAGAATAGGGGAAGAATAATTTTCAACATAGAATGAAAAGTTTTCGATGTGAAAATTGGTAACCACTTTAAGTAGACAAACATCATAAAGTATTGTCATAAGGAAAATCTTATGTTACTGTGATGTGTTTTTATTATTTACCTGCAAATATGCAACACAACACTCAATAGAACATTAGATTAGTAAGTTACTTCATAAGAATCAATCAAATTGATTAAAAAACTCACTAAAACCATCCTATTGCTTCCTAAAAAGAAAGATTCAATTGAATTATATGAATGCTCTCAGATTTTGCACAAATTCATATTGAATTGACAATTCTATGATGGAAGATTCATTATACAATGCATAAATGCACCTAATTATGATGTTTTGATGATTTTTGATGCAACTGAGATGAATTAAGCTAAGAATGCATTACAAAATACTGCAATTATGATTCTAATTGATGGATTACAATGCTATTATGATCTAAGAATGTTGTAATTGACCTCAAAATGACTAAAAATGAAATTTTTGAATTATCAAACTAGCATAACCTTGTTACTATGAATGCACTATATGCAAATGACTTAGGAAGAGTTGATTAAATAGATTTCTCCTTGGAGGGAAAATTTGAATTTGAAATGTGTGGTCTAGATTTAGTCAAATCAATGTTCATAATTCAAACTTGAGCAATCCCCTTTCCTAAATTTGATTGGTGGGAATTAAGTCCCTTGTCCTTTTGTGCGATGAGTGGATAATAAGACAATTAATTAAATCTTTTTAATTAATATACATAGCTAAGTGATTTTTGTCTCTTGAATTAATTAATTACCTAGGATTAATTAATTAATGACTCCTTGATTATTTCTCATTGAAACCTTTGATAATGGATTAATTAAATTAAATTAAATTATGCCATCATGCTCATGATCAGATTGATTTAAAGACTTTTATTGAGATTATGACCTCTTGCTTAATCCAGACCAATTTTAGGTGATCATATTTGCCCCCCTTTGAGTCAATATGTGATCAACGCTTTGATTAAAAGGATATCTTGATGTTTGATGTCTATAAGGTTCTGATTAAGAAAATGATTGGATGTGAATCTTGATGAAAGTATTCCTAATGAAAAACCGATTCTGAACTTGGTTGAATGAAAATCGATTGAGATTCTAAAGATCCTAGAGATTCTAGAATGACTGAGAGTTGGATAGATTGCAATCGTTGATGTGATTGATGTGAAGAATTCAAATGAACAATTTGATATGATACTTGATTAAACTGGTCATAGCTTGACTGATGTTTGATGATAGATTGAGACCAGAATAACCAATTTGATGTGATGTGATGGAATTGATTACCTTTCAGATTGTTGAGGATAAGAACGAAATAACCGATT